>JBBBDQ010001604.1:3520000-3550000 GCA_037127315.1 Ascarosepion bandense
CTTTCTCTTTTTCTATTTTACTTGGCCCACTTGTTTTAAGGCTTTCTTTCCTTCTCTTTCAGTCTTTACTAGTTTCTTTCTTTCTTTCTTTTTTCTTATTAGATCTACCTTTTTCACAGTCTTTTCTTTTTTTCAGTCCATACAATTTTCTTTATTTTTCATTCTTTCTCATTCGATTTACTTTTTTCACACTCTTTCCTTCTTTTTCACTGCTTTATAGTTACTTTCTTTTTTTATTTGATCTACTTGTTTCACAGTTTTCCTTCCATCTTAGTTTTTCATTCGATGTTTTGCTTTTGGTTGCGAACTTTTAATTATGTTTCCTTCTTTTTCATTCATTCAGTATTTCATTCTTTTTTCTTTATTTCTTTCAAGTTGCCTGTTTCCCGGTGTTTATCTATTTATGTATTTATTTTTTGCCTATTACCGTATGGTTAACTTGCCTGCTACTAATCTTCATTTACTCGTTTTACAGTCTTTCTTTGTGTTTTTTCTTTGTTTGAATTTTGTTTGGTTTATTTATTTTCCTTTACATTCATTCATTCATTCATTCATTCATTCTTTCTTTCTTTCTTTCTTTCTTTCTTTCTTTGACTTATTCACGTCACCCTTTTCCTCAACCGCGTTGAGTCTTTTCAACATTTATTATTGCAATTGTCGACGAGTGGTTTTGAAACACTTACTTTTTTCAGCTTGCCAACTTGGAGGCGTAAACCTTTCTAATCCTTACCGCAGGAACTCTCCACCAACCCCAGTCCTAGCCTCCACTGCTTCCTTCCCCATTATTCACTCTCCATTGATGCTAATTCTGTCAAATGCAAAGGATAAATGGTCTGCTAGTTGTACCGGCCGTTTTAAGCCGAGCATTATTGACCAGTCTATTTTGTGAATGGATTTGAAATTCTTTGCCAATTAGAGAGCTTTCTCAATGGCATCGCGCAGGCAGCAGCTCCTTAGCTGAGAAATGACCGGCAGGTGGCATTGCCATCAATCGTTGGCGTCCATCAGCTTAATGCATTAAAATATCTTTTCTAAACAATTTTCTGATGAAGAAAAAGTATTAATACATATTGGTGGCTTTATAATGTCTTTCGGCTTTATCACACTTGGGATGGCTTCGGTGTTTGCATATTTTGCACACAATTGACGCATTAATGATAAAAGATGTAGAACAAGACGATGCCATAGAAAGTAAAAAGATCCGTTGTCAATGTAAAAAGACCGCGACAAACAGAACAAATTTGCGTTCTATTAGATTTTATTCCGAATGTGTTGAGTGAACATGCTCATTTCTTTGTCCTCTATTGGAATCTGTATATTCTTTTTGTTTCTGTATTTTTTCAGTAGATGTATGCAGTATTTTTCTATATTTCTGAGATGAGGTATTGCTATTATTTACACCACTTACATTGTTAAAACTGTTGTCCTCATTTTTGTTGTCATATTCACTTCAACATCAGTCTATATTTCTGAGATAAGGGATTGTATTTATTTACACCATTTACATTGTTCAGATTGTTAACCTCATCTTTTTTTTCATATTCACTTTCAACATTTGTCTATATTTCTGAGATGAGGGATTGTATTTATTTATACCATTTACATTATTCGAATTGTTGTTCTCATCTTTGTTGTCACTTTCAACATCTGTCTATATTTCTGAGATGAGGGATTGTATTTATTTATACCATTTACATTATTCGAATTGTTGTCCTCATCTTTGTTGTCACTTTCAACATCTGTCTATATTTCTGAGATGAGGGATTGTATTTATTTATACCATTTACATTATTCGAATTGTTGTCCTCATCTTTGTTGTCACTTTCAACATCTGTCTATATTTCTGAGATGAGGGATTGTATTTATTTATACCATTTACATTATTCGAATTGTTGTCCTCATCTTTGTTGTCACTTTCAACATCTGTCTATATTTCTGAGATGAGGGATTGTATTTATTTATACCATTTACATTATTCGAATTGTTGTCCTCATCTTTGTTGTCACTTTCAACATCTGTCTATATTTCTGAGATGAGGGATTGTATTTATTTATACCATTTACATTATTCGGATTGTTGTTCTCATCTTTGTTGTCACTTTCAACATCTGTCTATATTTCTGAGATGAGGGATTGTATTTATTTATACCATTTACATTATTCGAATTGTTGTTCTCATCTTTGTTGTCACTTTCAACATCTGTCTATATTTCTGAGATGAGGGATTGTATTTATTTATACCATTTACATTATTCGAATTGTTGTTCTCATCTTTGTTGTCACTTTCAACATCTGTCTATATTTCTGAGATGAGGGATTGTATTTATTTATACCATTTACATTATTCGAATTGTTGTTCTCATCTTTGTTGTCACTTTCAACATCTGTCTATATTTCTGAGATGAGGGATTGTATTTATTTATACCATTTACATTATTCGAATTGTTGTTCTCATCTTTGTTGTCACTTTCAACATCTGTCTATATTTCTGAGATGAGGGATTGTATTTATTTATACCATTTACATTATTCGAATTGTTGTTCTCATCTTTGTTGTCACTTTCAACATCTGTCTATATTTCTGAGATGAGGGATTGTATTTATTTATACCATTTACATTATTCGAATTGTTGTCCTCATCTTTGTTGTCACTTTCAACATCTGTCTATATTTCTGAGATGAGGCATTATTATCATTTACACCATTTACATTGTTCAGACTGTTATCATCTTTGTTACCATATTTCTGCCATTTCGGACGTTGTACGCTCCAGCCTTCTTCAGGTGATTGGAATTTCGTCCACTGGAGTAGATTGTTTTAGTCCCACGTGTCTCTGAGGAATCAGTACTGAACAAGGGTTCCAAATTCGCAATAACCATCAGGTGGATACCATATTTGAACACCATTGTCCAAATAGAGGAAATATCCTTGAACATGTTGTGGGATCGCCCCTTTTTGTATATAAGAATGGACTCGCCTGGTGTGTATATATTATCCTGTCTATACAGAGAAAGGAGTTGCAAACCAGCTGGCTTTGCTACTATGACACTGTCAGCTCTCTGCCTTCGGGTAGAGAGCGCTCTCTGCTTCCGAGCAGAGAGCACTAACCCAGTCGTGGTTACGCCAAAGGGTAGAATCACGACTGGGTAAAAATTGACAAACATTTTTGGGCCTGGCTATATGGCCGGGAAGACCTACAATAAATAGACTTTGTGTCAGATCTAGCCTTGCGTGGGAAGGTTGGTAAATACCGTTGCAAAGCAGTTGGCTTTGCTACTATGACACTGTCAGCTCTCTGCCTTCTGGTAGAGGGTGCTCTCTGCTTCCGAGCAGAGAGCACTAACCCAGTCGTGGTTCCGCCGAAGGGTAGAATCATGATTGGGGAAAAATAGACAGATATTTTTGGCCTGGCTATATGGCCGGGAAGACCCACAATAAAAAGACCTTGTGTCATATCTCGCTTTATGTGGGTAGTTTGGTAAATACTGTTGTAAAGCAGTTGCTTAGTTAGACAGTAAGTTGTTGCAGAGCTAGTTGGAATTGTTGGATATAGACTCATTACCCGGACATACTATTTCACTTCAAGAATGTATATAATTATTTCTACTAATAATATTCCTGAATTGACTAACCCGTGTTTCAGTTTGTATATCTTGTTCAATATAACTTACATTTTCGTATTTCCATACCTGTTTTTGTTATTTATTATTTTGTGTGGTTTCTCAACCGGAATCCACAACAGAACATACCTTAGATTCAGGCGGATGAGCTAAGATAGAAAGTAAAACAGATACTTGAGAAAGCCAAGACACCCAACTCAAAAGTCACAAAACTGGAGAGACTAACAATCAAAATCATACACGGTAATGACTACTAGCTGAAAAAGGCAATGCAGCTGTACTGATGGACATAATAGAATATACCGGAACACTGGAATATCTCATTAGAATTGATATCTCAAGTAAAGTAAAGAAATACCCAACAAAGGAAAGAGAACGAAAGATCCTAGTCAAAAACAAGGACCGCTTCCAACCTAAAACATACAGGAAGTTTTCACAAAGTTGCAGCAAGCAATCGCATGTATACATTCTCCTCCAAATTCCCAAAGACGGTATTCCACTCAGACCAATTTTTATCTGTGTGCTACACTATGAGTAACTTCCTTGTGAATATCTGTCAGTCAAGTGCCATACACGATACACGCTTTGGGCGATCATGTCTCGAAAGAGACATGATTGAATGGGCAGATTATCCCGTAGTAGGTTGCCATTGCTTTCTGCGGAAGATCAGTTGCCGACCAAGACATTAGAACACAATCTGTCCTATTATTTAACCCATAACTGAGGGAAGAGACAGATTAATACCTTTCCCAAGGGTATTTCTGCACAAGTGAATGGAAGTGAATATAATTGATCCGTTAATAGGAAAGTTACCAACATATTTTCGAAACTTCTCCCACTTCGTGGAAATAATGAAAAATGCTCAAATCTAACCTAGCCAAATGATACATCTGGAAGTGATGGGTTTGTTCACCAAGATAGCTGCAGAGGAAGCACTATCTGTAATCCGGGATAGACTTGCCTAGGACTCATTTCTAATAGAACGTCCCAGTATACCAATAGATAACGTTATAGAGATGAACATTTTCTGTACGCAAACAACACACTTCGAAATGGGATCAGCAAGATGAAGGCTTAGCAATGGGCTACTTATTATCATCAGCAATGGTTAACGTATACATAGAATACTTCAAAGAGATATTATTAGAATACACATCAAAAGCCACTCTGTGGCTGAGATATGTAGATCACGCGTTCATACTTTGGCCATACCAGGAAGCGGTTAAGCTAGGATCATATAAATTCAATAAGAACATCGTTACCATTCACAATGAATAAAGAAAACAACGAGAAACTAGCATTCTTAGATGTAGTAATATCTCGAACATAGCATGGGTTCAATACATACATATACCGTAAATCGACATTCATCGGACAATACATAAACTTTAACTCCCACCACCCATACAGTGTAAAGAATGTGAATGTCCACTGCTTACAACATCAATGGCGTAAATGGCGACCCAGAAATGTATGAACAAGAAATGGTCAGTATAAGCTGTACCCTACAATATAACAACTACCCTGGGTACATAACAACAGCTCCAACAAACTGGAATAGAAGTGTGCAAGAGGATAACAAGACTCGGGGTAGGCAGAATGAGGCTGTTTTCTATGTGAAGGGATGATCGGAAAAATACAAAAGATCTGTGATTCATACAACATCAGGACGACCTTCAAATGTGGTTCAAAACGTCTGAGTAAGAGCTCCCGGGGATGAGAACATGACTAAGGACTGTGTGTCTGCGATCTCATGCAGTTACAGTAAGAAATATAAAGATGATATGTGGAACTAGAGCAATCTATCCTGGTAAATGAAAAAGAGTTCAGTTTGAAATTCCAATCACCTGATGAAGACTGGAGTGTACAACAGCCGAAATGGGATGAATATGGCAACAAAGATGAGGACAACGGTTCGAATAGTGTAACTAGGATAATTTTAGTTATCTTTTTAAATTTCCCAAAATAGAATTTCCATAAATTCAGAAGAGGACATTTATCAAAGTGCTAACAATGATTTTTTTTTTATGTCTGTGTGTCTGTGCGTCTGTGTGTGTTCTTTGTACTGTGCTAACTTAAACAATGAATATCTACCCAGAACACACAAAAAATTTAAAATAGATTTTAATGAAAGCCAATTGTGCTATAAATTTCAAGTTTTCCAGTTGAGCAAAATCGCCTTATGTGTCAATTTAATCCTCCAGTTAACAATAAATATTTGACATATTTAGCATCAGGACGACCTTCAAATGTGGTTCAAAACTTCTGAGTAAGAGTTCCCGGGGAGGAGAACATGACTAAGGACTGTGTGTATGTGATCTCATGCAGTTACAGTAAAATTCACAAAGACAGTATTCTGCTCAGGCCAATTGTTAGAAGGTGGCACACATAGCCTTGGTAGCTGAGTCACTTCCTTGTGGATATAATTGACTCATTACTAGGAACATCACCATCATATGTCTGAAACTCTACCCCACTTTGTGGAAATAAAGATGCTCCCATCCAGTTCAACCAGATGGTGAGTTTGCATGTGATGAGTTTGTTCACCAAGGTACCCACAAAGAAGGCAATGTTGGTAGTCAGGGATATACTGGCTTCGAAATCATCCCTAAGAGAACATAACCAGCAGGCCAATAGAAATCTTGATGAAGCTGCTGATTTTCTGTTCACAAACAGCATGCTTTGGAATAGGATCGTATATATTGGCAGGATGAAGGCTTAGCAATAGGCTTGTCATTATCACCAGCAATGATTAACACAAGACTAAGGAATAATTTGAAGAGATGACATAAGAAACCACATCCCTAAAGTCAACTATGGCTGAGATACGTAGATGACACATTGATGCCAGACCAGGAACAGCTCCATCTACTACTGGACCATGGGAACTCAATAAAATCCACGATAACACAAAGAGAAAACAATAACAAGTAAGCATTCCTGTCTGTACTAATATCATGAACAGAGCATGGCTTCAAGACATCCATATACCCCAAGCCAACATTCACTGGACAATACCTCAACTTCAACTCTCACCATACAGTGTAAAAAAAGGAATCAAGCAAATTTCATAAGTGGCTACATAGAGACATATGAAGAAGAAATGATCAGTATAAAAACCTGTACTGTGTGTACGCCATTTAATGCAACTGTGGTAAGAAACATAAAAGAGAACAGACGGTCCTCTTCAGATAAAGAAGACTACAAGAACACCGTAAAGCCGTAACACGAGGAGAAATCAAAAAATCAAACATAGTGACCACATATTGAGAGGAAATAGAGATCACTGTCCCATGTGGGATGAGCTTTAAATAACAGACAGAAAACATCACGGTAAAATATGAAAGCTTAAAGAATCAGTGAATATGCAGGGTCACGAAATTTTCCTAAGCCGGCCAAGCATACAAATCAATACAATATGAAAACCAGTCAGATGAAACGCTAGAGAAAAACAATAATAACAACAAAATTATAATATGAGCTCTGGTAAAAACTGTTCTTGAGACATCATGTTTTTTAAGTCTCATAAATTCATATACATGACCTCATGGATAAAAGCGTTGATTGAATCGAGTGACTTGACCCAAGGAGTTGTGAGTTCAATACCTGGTTAGAACAGAGGTGAATACAAACGGCGCTAATCCATGGTACATGGAACTAGAACGATCTACTCCGGTTCGAAATTCTAATCATCGGCCGAAATATGAATATTGCGATAATCCGAATTGCAAATAGTGAAACCGTAAATAATGAAACAAATCCATGCAGTTTTGCATACGGGTATATGTATAGGAAGTTATATCAGAAAATACAGCACTATTTCTTATATTGTTGACTAGCAGTATAGATGGCGTTCCCGGGTGTAATGAAAGCTTTAAAACTAATCCATAGTCCTGGAGCTCAGAACCTTTGGACATTAGCACGAAAGACTAAAAAGCAATAGTTGTTTCCACTGAAAGCGTAACCGTAGACTGAAAGAAAAATGAATGGATGTACGTCAAATTTTGATTTCTTGGTATCGATATCAAATAAGTTTTTTCGTCGTAAACTGAATTTTGAAGGCTAAATAAGTCCTCTGTGTAAATGGTATAATGGCTGAGACTAAGAACTACAATTATACCTACTTAGAACCAAACCCAAAGCAAAAACTAAACTAAAAGGGCTGAAAAAAATACAGACATAAAGGCTGATAAACACACACACACACACACACACACACACACACACACACACACACACACACACACACACACACACAAAGATCTTGCCTTATATATATATATATATATTATCGATTTTCTGCACTATTGTAAGGACTGCAATCTTGAAACTTCTGAATATCGGTTCTTATGTCTTTGTCTATGAGTGTATCAAATTTGATTAAAATCGGACCACTCCTTCTATAACCCGATTTATTCGATTATCGATTTTCGATATTTATCGGGGGTACCTCGACACAAAACCTAGCTAAGAACACTCGTACTTATCGTACAACTGTGTACATTTTCAATAAAATCGGTTCAGCCGTTTCGAAGTCTGTAGGTAATAGACACACACACACGCACATACAAACACACAAGCAGATAAAGTTCCATTTATAAATAAGTTTAGATTAAGGGCAGCGGGCTATATATTACTGTTACACATCACAGAAGGGACTATCTCTAGAAAGGTTATATATATATATATATATATATATATATATAGAGAGAGAGAGAGAGAGAGAGAGAGAGAGATTGAAAGAATTTTTGATATACAACAATTTCAATGGTTAATACATATTTCAACTTTTAGTTCCATGATGTTCTCTGAAGAGCTTCAATTGTCATCATTTTGCGCTGAAAATATGTATTACCCATTGGAATTGTAGTATATCAAATATTTTTCTAAATTATATTACACTGTTAAATTAAATAAATAAATTTAACATTGAGTTCTTTTGAGTTTGTCTCTATCGGAATTTACCTGACATATATACCAAGTGTTCTACGTTATATATATATATATATATATATATATATATATATATATATATATCCTACATCGGTGGCACGACTCGAAGTTTGAAGTGCTACGCAATTATCAGGTATATATAACGAAATGACCGTTTAACAGATTTGAATTTAAGTTCACTCGATGTTTATGACAGTCAAATCTTATAATTCTCGGGTACATTTTTTTAATTTATCAAGAATCAAATTTGAATAGACAAAACTTACATGGAGATAAAGCATTAAAATTGAAACTTTAAATTGAAAAAAAATATTGTTAAAATCTAGGGTGATTAAATCAAAGGGGCGTAATTCGTAATTATTAACATTAATATTTGCGGAGAAATTAAAGAACGAAGGGAGAGGAAAAGAAAAAGACAAACGTATAGAGGTATTTGCATCAATCAGGATAATTTAAGTAAGTATTTTTCTATAGCAGCATATGGTCATTAATTCACTTTTCCTGTTTATATATTATGGTTATTTATATAATGTAAAATTTTCCAAAAGACATAATTTACATCTGTCTTCTATTCAGTTATAAGATTTGGTTTTAGTGAGGATATTCCAGGTAATAACTGGGTTCTTATTGTTTTTACATTTTTAATAATATATGGATAAAGCAGTGTTTTTGTTGTATTTACTGTTGTCTAAAGATAACGTATGGTTATTGAAACGGTATTTCCACTTATTTGCAGCTGCTTCAATATAGAATTTAACAACCTCATCATCCAAATGGATGCGAGTTCTATAAATAATACTGTCGGACATGCACTGTGAATTCAGTGCATATATATAAATGTATGCTATTTCAAAAATTATTTTAGTAGATACCTGTATTTGAGCAGACGTTCTGTTTATTTTTTAAATATTTGTTTTGAAGCTGTTCGTAGCCGAGCGGTAAAAACACACCGGATCAGAAAGTGATTCATCCTGCAGATGGGAAAGTAGGTTCGAATCCTGGCACAGGTTGTTTATCAATTTTCTTGATAACGTTTGAAGTAATGAAAATATCTCAGATTAAAAAATAAAATCCGTTAATATGCATATACGTATATGTCAAAGTTACAGCTCATTTCTTACATCTTTCTATTATAATACGCGAAGGGTTATCCGTTAGTATGAACGAATTTTATTAAAAATAAGCAGACACAATGTTTGCAATTTATTTAGTCTGATATTACGGAAATTAACGAATCTTAACGAAACTTGGTTATAAACAAACCGAAAACTTGAAATGGTTTGTTTAAACATTATTTTTGATCGATACTCGTATTTAAGTAGATCTTCTGTTTATAATCAAACAGTATTATATGTTTATTTCTACCGGCCTGATTATTTACGATATTTATGGTCGAGAAGTATAAGACGTGCCAGATCACATGGTGGCTTCCCTTTATGGAGATAGGGGTCGCGGGTTCGAATCCTGCCAAATGACACATATTTTCGTAATAAAAATTTATCTTAAATAATAAATTAGAAATAAATATATAATACTGTTTGATTATAAACAGAATATCTACTTAAATACCATTTTCGATCAAAAATAATGTTCAAACACATCATTTCATTATATATATATATATATATATATGTGTGTGTGTGTGTGTGTGTGTGTGTGTGTGTGTGTGTGTTGCAGCAACGCTAGGTTCAATTAATATATTTTTTAAAATTGCCATTTTTGCTGGTGTTTTACGAAGTGTCTATCTGCTCGCTTTACCTGAAATGTAAACAAAATAATTTATGGATACCAGATAAAGTTCTTATATTATTTCGTATTACAAAAAATGCGAAATGATCTAAATAGGAATGTTTTTGTTGTTTTTTGTTTTTGTTTTTGTTTTTTCCCTTTTTTTTTTAAATAGTCAAATTGATATCTTCCGGTACGGAGCTCAAAAATGCAGGAGTAGAACGTTTACCTTCTAAACTAAACACACCATCGAAGAATTTCAAAAATATTATATCTCTCGCAAGTGTATTGGTTCTTGACAAAATAACATCAGTAATAGATACTGCACCCCAAAGCATATTCACTTTTTTCAACTATTAAACTGACTTTAATGAGTGTGATGTCGGATGACTTTTTTAGTGACACCATTCGATTGATATCATTTAATACAAGAATTAAGCGACTGCAATATAATCGACCCATGAATAGTTACCACCAATAAAAGCCGGAGACAAAAGAAGTGTAAGTGAAGCAGACAACTCTAGTAGATTTATGCAAAAAGAGAGAAATAAAAAGAAGACGCCAACTTTATGATGATTTCCATAAGGATCGAATTGTTATCAGTGACGATCGACATCAACATATCTTCTTCTCTATGGCAAATGGATCTGCAAGAAAAAATCGAACGCGATTACGCATAATTATGTTCCGTTAAAAAGACAGTCGGTAAAAAAATGCAAACAACAACAACAACAACCCGAGAAAATCAAGGAACCATTAAATAAATTAAGCAATGTTTTAGCGCATTTATTCCAGGCTTGATTTTTTTTTCCCAAGCAATCACTTTTATTTCAAGTGGGATTAATCAGATGAGTTCACTTTATTTTATCTCTTCTTATTTTTTTTTCTTGTAAATAATTGCAGTGAACGTTTTACTTGAAATTGAGACCTCAAACAGAACAACAATGGCGTCCAAGAAAAGAAAGGAACGCTTTAAATTTAAACACAAGAACAACTGATAGCAGCGAAATCAACTTCGGTTACTTACCTTCCTTGTATAGTAATGACTTAAAAACCTTGCTTGATTCACAGTTAGACTTTTTTTTACTGTGGCGTGCATAAAGGTTATAGTTTTATTAGTAGAACTCATTTAACAAACAAGACATTTAATATGAAATTTAATAATAGAAAAATAGCGATGAAGAAAAATTAATGAAAGAGAAATTGAAAGAAAGTAAAAAAAGATTTTCGAAATAGAATGAATAAAATATAGTGTGAATAATTGAAGAAAAAGATAGAACGAACGGAAATTGGAATAGTACGAAAGAGGAGAGTACTGGATTGCTATGTGATGTCGATTCTTCAATATGGTAGTGAAGGTTGGACAATATCTTCGAAGATGAAGAAAAAATTTGAAACAGCTGAAATGTGATTCTACAGAAGGATGCTGGATATAAAGTTGGAGATCAATTCTATATTACAATCAATATATAAACTGACCCCTCATTTTGTGGTCACATCAGTTTCTATACATTTATATTCCTGAGATCTAAAAGCATAAGGAAGCATTCCAGAAGTTGAATAAAATATTAAGAAACAGGTCAATTTTGCTAGAAACAAAGAGGAAAGTACTGGATTGCTATGTGATGTCGGTTCTTCAATATGACAGTAAACGTTGGACAATGTCTTCGAAGATGAAGAAAAAACTTGAAACAGCTGAAATGTGATTCTACAAAAGGAGGCTGAATATAAAGTT
Organism: Ascarosepion bandense; assembly: GCA_037127315.1. Taxonomy (NCBI): domain Eukaryota; kingdom Metazoa; phylum Mollusca; class Cephalopoda; order Sepiida; family Sepiidae; genus Ascarosepion; species Ascarosepion bandense. The sequence goes on from JBBBDQ010001604.1 coordinate 3,532,035, forward strand.
GGGGATCAATTCTATATTACAATCAATATATAAACTGACTCCTCACTTTGTGGTCACATCAGTTTCTATACATTTATATTCCTGAGATCTAAAAGCAAAAGGAAGCATTCCAGAAGTTGAGTAAGTATTAAGAAACAGGACAATTTCGTTAGAAACAAAGAGGGGAGTACTTCAATATGACAGTGAATGCTGGACAATATCTTCGAAGACGAAGGAAAAACTTGAAGCAGCTGAAATGTGGTTCTACAGAAGGATGCTGCGGATAACATGGACCGAGCATGTGAGCAATGACGAAGTTTTGGAAAGGATGGATACGAAAAGAAAATAAATACTGAGCATCAGGAAGAAACAACTAAAATTCCTGGGACATGTTTCATCCAATGAAAAGTATTTATTACTAGTATTTCTTATCTGTAACGGAAACGAAATGCTAATCGCTGCTGATAACAGTACCCTTCCCTGGTGCTAAAGGAGACAACAATTGGTATGCTCACTCTCCAGAAAGACAGCACATGACTGCCCTGGTGCAAACCCCGGAACGCCAGCTTAAAAAAAATAAGGCGTTTACTAGCTTCCCAAGGAGATTGTTGGTGGGTGAGCTGAGAGATGCTAGCTTTGCAAATGTTTCCATTGCTAGCAAGAGAAGGATGGGAATACAGGTGTGATGACAGTTGCAAAGGTGGAGAGAAAGGAAAGGATATACGGGGTGGTGAAAGACCTAGAGTCAAGTGGTTAATAGATGAGTATTGACTTTGCATTTAAATTCCTGGATGTTGTAGCCGTCAGGAAAGCAAGAATATGGAAGCGAGTTCCACGGGCGGGAAGTGCGAGAGAAGAAGCTGCAGGAGTAGAATTGTCGTCTGCATTTGGTTAATCTAACTGTGAATGGGTGGGACCCAGCTGCCAATCTGGTTGCACGAGCAAACACTTGTTGCAGAGGCATCAGTAACTTAAGTTCGTTGGAGCAGAAGCCATGAAAGTATTTATAGAACAGACAAAGGGAGGCCACATCTCGTCGGTGGGGAAGTGGCTGTAGTCGAGCCGCCAAATCGGTACCTATCACATGACTGATTCAAATGCTACATTGGGGGATAATTACCGCCTGTACACCAGGAGTAATGAGTTTCTCATGAATCCAGAGATCCTTGATGCGATTACAAGACAGTTTCCCTGCTGATGACCAAATTCATTGGTTTCAGAGGGAAAACGATGGAGAAGGCGCTCAAGAATCTCCAAATCGGACCCAAGATACTCGTCAGGAAATCAAATGTCATGTGAGACATCCTGCTGGTAACTGAAGAAGAAGCGAAACAGTAAGCAGGCAGCATCGTGACAACAAAGGCCGTCCGTCTCCAAACTGAATACATGGGCACCCAAAGAACGAGAGTGACATTTCACAGGGCGCCCATGGACTTACGGTGCACTGAGGCCCGGCTGGGAGCTTTTTCTCAAAAGTTTAACAAGTCGGGGATGTCTCATGCACCGTAAGCAAAGGATCATTGTCACCGTGATCTTTGACCTTCAGGTGATAATGAACGGCAAAAACTTCCTTGACATCTTGACACATTAACGTCGAGATCGGATTATGTTGGTCAATATGGAGGGTCGTTGACCCCACTGCTGGTCTTGTGGCGCTACTGTGCACTTATCTAAGGTGTGCCTCGGTAAGAACCCGTTGTCACACTCGCAATCAACATGATCGAAGGAGCCATTGGGCTCAGCGAAGTCGTTCAGTTACCCGATAATAGTAAGAAGGTTTGCGGGATGGATCCCAAGCTGCAACCCCTTCTTCTCAGTAGGATGTTCCACAAGCCAACAAGGAGTAGTAGTAGCAGCAGCAGCAACAGCATCAGGCTCAACAGAAACCGCGGTAGCAACAACTGACGCAGCAGGCGGAACAGCCTGACGAGGAGCAATGATTTCCGCAATCAGATTCTCATATGGGGTGGAGTATATGCACCTACCTTGGTCCTCCTTTGAAACAGGAAGGATGAGGATAAAGAGACGAAGAAGACAAAGAAGGAGAAAAATTCGGGTGAAGCAAAGCAGAAGGGGCCATAAAACATGCCAAGTCTCTATCCGTCACTGATTTGACAGCCAGAAAGGTAGCAATTTATAGCACTATGGTAATAATAATCCTTACTTTTTCTAATAGGGCTCCGTCATCTTCCGCTATCAAACCATAACGCAAAGAAAGGGATTTCCAAAAGGGGAAGCCATTTTTTAAGTGAAGCGGCAGAGAACTAGTGAAGGTTTATCGAAACATTTGGTTTTGTCGATAGATGAACGTTCAACCAACTTAGGCGTGAGTAGTAGACACAGGCTCGTAACTGGCCGTCTACCCCAAAGGTAAGCTACCTAGATATAAAGTTAGCTAGAATGGTTAGGTTATTCGGACCACAATCTTGTTTGTTCCCTAATTGCTTAAAACACTAGGACTAGAATGACCAGACACTGACAAGTTCAACTTGCTTTTACTGAAAAGGAGAGACTTCCGGTAACAGCTTTTGTGCAGTGGAAGTTAATGGGGCCGGTTATTGGGAATAAATGATGAGAGGCTTAAAGATAGGATAAGCACTTTCATCACCGATTTTAGTCAACAACTCGCCCTACATAAGGCTAAGAAGGTGAAGTTACTTAAAGATAGTCTGACCTCCGAGTAGGCTGAGGGAATTTTTTGCGATAGGCAGGCCCTGGAGCAGTCGGCTAGTGTGCGCTACCAAGGTCAGGTAGTTACACATAGATTAAACAAAATGTCTAATGAAGCCTTGAATATGCGAACAGAATTGCACAAAGAGGAGATATGTCGAGGTTTCGATCGCTACATTCGGAAATGCTTATAACTTAGATGGGCGTACCCTGCAAGAGACTGACGACGTATGTGAGAAATTTCGACAGCATTTTCGACAATCCACTTAACAATGAGCCTACTTATGCGACAAAGATTTTTGCAGTTATTTAGCCGACTTCTGTCTGCCAGAGTTAAATAACAGAAGACGATATTAAATTAAGAGGTTCGGGAAGTGGAAGGCCCCGAGAATTGAGCCTATCGCACATGTTTGTTCCGATTTTGACAACTGTGTTCAACAACTAGTCCTGCAGAGATCCGTCTCCAATCAAATTTCTAGTGGTACGATCACGCTGTTGAAAAAAGACATGATGGACAGTATTTACTCAATTACATGCCCATAACTATGCTAAACTCAGAGACGAAGATTTTAGTCAAGAACTTGACGGAGCGTATGCTGTTAGCTACCGAGGTTCTATTGGGGCCGGAATAGAATTATCCTATAAAGTGCCGAAGTTTAGAGCAACCTGTGTCTGACCCGCACGATTCTAGAGTCTGTAGAAGACGACGATAGAGTCGAGCAGATCAATTTAAATCAGTCCAAGGCGTTCGACAGGGTCGACGTTTGGTACCTGGCGTCTGTTCTGCAGGCGGTTGGATTAAAACTCAACTTCTTGCAAATGGATTATTGTGCTGTATTGCTTTTCCAGTGCAGTGGTACAGGTGAACGGTGGGTGGTTGAATACTTTTACACTGTCACGGTCGGTTTGTCAGAGTTGCCTGCTGTCATCCCTGATTAGGGTTGGAGGTATCGCCTGTTTCGGCTAAGCTTTCTGCGTACTCCAAGAAAGTATCCATTTAAATGGCACTAGAAGCCACAATTAATTGTAACAAGTTTTCCGGTTTGCGGATACTTTCTTTTCTGGGGCTATTCAATAGGTTTAGTTTTAGTTTTTGGAGTATATTTCGGACCGGATCTTGGTCGGACGATATTGGCAAAGGTAGGAACGACGGTCTGGACTTGGTTCAGAAAACGTTGACCTGAAAGGGTAGGACTGAAGTGTGCTTCGTGTACATATTTCCCCTCATCATTTACCGAATTCTTTCTCTACATGGACCGTCGGAAAGCGACTGCGCGCTTGCTCTTCTGTCTCTTGTAGGGTGAACGCAGACCCAGAGTTCACAGAGAAATCTGTGTCCAGTGTCCGTGTCATAGAGGCTGGGAATGCCACATTTGGTGAGTCATCGACATGCCTCAAGGTTGGTTTTACTAAGCTGCAAGTTGACAGATGACTCGTTGTTAGAGAAGCCTTCCTTAACCTTACCATTTTTCTTGAGCACGTTGGAATCAGTCTGAATTCATCATCAAATATCGAAAGGACTTGTGTGCTACTCTTCGATCTAGTGACCTTTCATGACCTAGGAGGACATTGCATCGGGAACTAGTGAAGAGGTCACGTCTCATCCAGTCCTGAGTTCTTGCTTAACTGGCAATTGGTCCGGAACGAGCTATCTCTCACTAGATTGATTTTCAGGGCGGGTTTGGCAAATATACTAGATTGTCACTTGTGTGATAATGTTATACAGGAACCGGTTACGTATACCTTCTTCCAGTGTCCATAGGCGAACCTGTTCTAGGATCATGTCGGCTATTTGACGGCTCATATCGATCCAGGAAATCTTGTGTTCATCGATCTCACATACATGTGTGATAATATATCGCACCCGTGGTCTAGAGTGAACCGGTTAGGGTTTCTCATGCTACAAGCCGTGGCCAAAATGATGGTGTGAAAGACGTGGTTGGTGGGGATCTTACGAGACGAACGTTACTCTCATCAGAATCTGATTGGATTCTGTGGGCATCAGAAAGTTTTTGATTTCCGCAGATTTCAATAGAATTCCTAACCTCCACGGTTTTATATTTTTGTTCCCTTTAATCTTGAGGCAAGTCGTTTATCTTGACTGGGTCATATTATACAGTTTTCTATTTCGTTATATATATTTTTATAGAGCGGTTCAGTTTGTTCTTATTGGCAGAATACAGTGGTGATTATTATTTTTCTGTAGGGCGGAGGAATCTTACTTAACATCTTTTATTTTTAACTTGGATGTTTGGTTGTTGTTTTTTGTTTTTGTTTGTTTGTTTTTTTTTTTTGTTTTTTTTTCTCCTCATTGAACTCATTCTTCTAACCCTGCATTTCATCAGGTATAATTTATATATTTTTAGAAAAAAAAAGAGATACGTTAAAAAAAATTTCATATTTTTAGTTTTATGACTAAATTTTCATTTTAGGTCCCGAAGGCTTCACCCCGCTTCAAATTTATCCAAAATAGCATTATTTCTGTGCAAATGTACATGTTGAACTCAAATCAACAATTAGTTATTGAAGAAATTTACCTTTATTGATCTTAACGACCAGAAAAAAATCCAACTACATATTTTCTCCCGTAACTCTAACTGCTGAAGGACTTTCCGCGTAGGACAACAAATTTCGGTCTATTTTTGGCCGATTTACTTCTTTTGCTGAAACTTCCGCCTATTTACTTCTTGTAATGAAAGAAATACGCAATTTTTTCTACGCGTATTACTTTCATTACATGAATAGGCGGAAGTTTCAGTAAAAGAAGTAAATCGGCCGAAATTTGTTGCCTACGCAGGTCATTCTGCAGTTAATGACATGACTGCGTTAGAGTTACGGAAGAAAAAAGTTCGAGATGTAATTCGTTTTTTTATGGACATTCAGATAAAAAAAGGTAGGTTTCTTCAATAACTAATAGTTGATTTGAGTTCAGCAGATACATTTGCACAGAAATGATGCTATTTTGGATAAACTTGAAGGGTGGAAAAGCTTTCGGGACCTAAAACGAAAATTTACCGTTTTATGCTATGGCGTTTCGGTGTAGGATAAACTGTGTGTATGTGACATTTTGGGTGAAAGTAGACGTGTTCTTTTGATGATTAAGTGACTTGTAACAATGAATAAGTTGTGAAACCGATTAGCTAAGAATAGGGTTTCTCCCATTCATTTGTTTTTGACACAAAATTGTAGTAAAAAGCATTTTAAATAAACAGCCTGGCATTCGGACATATTAATCCTAAAATCGGATTGCCGTGCGTTACCAGGGATTTTTATTCGTGTTGCTCGGTGTTGTTTTAGTTTCGTTTGTCTTTATTTTTCCGGTGTTTTTTGCTGCGTTCGTCCCGTACGTGTAGTGTTCCCGTGTGGAAGTCTTGTCCGTGTCCTGCTTGTCGTGACCCAGTCTTTGATTCCGGTAATGCTGAATTCTCCGTCCCTCTTTGTCCCAAACGATGCGAAGAAAATTCCCTTAAAAAAAAAACATTAATTTTTCCAAAGCACGAAACCGATTTCAAAGGCAATCACCTTTCTTTTAACAGTGTTTTCGTAATTCGTAGATTTTATTTCAAAGAATTTTCTATTCATAAAATGATTTCAATCTTTGAATTATCCTGTGAGAATTCCTTTTAAAAAATTTAAATTAAACGGCTCTCTTTTAATTGCATTAAAGATTTTTTTCGCCTTTCGTCTGCATGGCTAATGCTAAACTCCAAAGAGTTAATAATTGTACCATCTTAGTCAAACATTTTGCAACCATAAACCCAGTATGGCGGGCTCTAGTTGTTAAGGTTTGAACTTGTGGGACTAAGAAATATAAATCATTAGAACATTTTCTATATTTATAGCGACAGAGCACTAGTAGGCTAGCAACGTTTCGTCTCTGGGAATAAAAGTTGCAGAGCGAATATAATTCATTACCCACAAGGCTGTGGAAATGCTTTTGAAAAATTATTTGAAAATATATATTGACATTGCTCTGCTTCGACACAGGATGCCTATCACTTCTGATGATGATAATTTGATTAAAGACATAAAGATTAACAAACCAACAAGAAAAATATATGTAGCAACCTGAAAGTAATTCGTCTCATAAGCTGAGATAATTTAAAGTATAATTCTTTATCTCTAGAAACAAATAAGATATACTTACTGACATTATTCTGAGAATTGTGTACTTCCTCTAATTGGAGGCCAGGGTCGACTAACCAGGAAAAAAGGGTTTTTGATTTCTATATGGCCTTTTGAGAATACCCCAAATCGGATACGACGGCATCCTTGCCAGTCAGGAAGAGATGACTGGAACCAATGATAAAGGGGATAACTGAAAATGTATCAAAATCAGCTAGAACGATAACGGATGAAAATGACGTCTGGTTGGTACAAAAAATAATGATAATTGAGGTCAAAGGGGAAGAGGTTCTATTAAAAGGTCGACGAAGTTCTTTGAAGCGATCTTAAGCTTAAGCAACAACAACGATAGGGATGATTAAGTGTATTAAGAAAGAAAAAAGAAAGAATTATTTTGAAATTGAAAATAAATTATTAAAAAAAACGAAAGATTAACACGTTTTCTTTTTATGAGTACGAACATACAGAAAACGTTAAAGTTATCAAATGCATTTTCGTTTTTAAACACCTTCACTTCAAAGGTGATGTCATGTCCACCTTTAAATACTATATATTTATCTACTAGATTAGTATTAGCATTATACAGAGTGTATCAAAAATACTTTTACAAACTTTGAGGTTAAATGTTTACGTCCAAAAGGCCATTGTTATACCTCATCACAACAACTTATAAAAAATGTTTAAAATGTCCACAGGTTGCATGCACCATCGGATCATTGACTGACGGACACTTTCACATAGTTCCACACGTTATTAAATGCTTCCCCACGCCCTTGTGTCACGTTGAAGAAGTTCCTCTGAGTTATTAATGTCTTCTGCATAAACCAATTGTTTTAGCTGACCGTACAGATAAAAATCTAAATGATTAACGTCGGAGAAACGTGGGGCCATGGATTCGGTCCTCCCATAACCTATCTATCTTTCATGGTTGATGTCAGCCAAGGAATCGCAAACATTGTGACTAAAATGTGCTGTAGCTCCATCATTCATGATATGCGTCTTCGTATTAGCAGGGGTGCATCCTCTAGCAGGTCTGGATATGTGTTCGAAATAAAGTCCTTGTAGAGAGTTCCTTCAAGATGTGCTTGGAGAACATATGGACCGACTAGACAATCATCAACAATTGTACCATGGGGATTCCGATCCAGCCACAAATGTTGGTTGTCTATCTCTTCCAAATGTTGTCTCATCCGTAAACAAGACGAAACAAACAATGAATCGGCAGTTTGAGTAATAAACCATCGGCAAACGTTTTTCTCATAGTAAGTGATCACAGGGTGGGAGACCCTCCATGCCGTACTTGGTAAGACATTCTGGGCTACTTGACTTTTTTTTTAATATCTGGGTTGTCCCCGACAGCCTATAGAATGTGTTCTCCGTGGTCAGGCGTATTGGCGGATCTCGGTCTTCCTCAAGCCATAGTTTGTGGTGCTACGGATCCTGACCCAGCAACGCGACGATAAACAACAGCAAAGGTTGAATGACTCGCCTGCCTTCAGTCTGGAAATGCAATCTGATGCAGCCGTGCATCCTCACGTCCAATACCATTCACGCAGTCATATTTATAAATTATATCTGTCTATTCAAGACTATCCATAAATGCAGACAAATGACAAATGTAATTTACTCTAGTAGGCAACACAGCGCAACAACCGTAAACTTTTAAAGTATATATATATATATGTATATATATATATATATATATATATATATATATATTAACGTACATCTATAGCACAACTCATGAACTACGCAATCATCAGGTGCTTATAATGAGTTTTTTTATAAGTATATCACGGGTCTACTAATGTAGGTATGTCCACTCATTTTCGATACCTAAGGTTTAATTTTAATCTTTTAGAATAAAAATGTTATCGTGAAGCTTTAATTTCAGCTAAATTGAAAACTAAATGATTGAATGAACTATTTTAGCAAGAAAAATTCTCTGGTGGACTTCAAACAGAAACTATATTCTGGAATCTAAAAGGTTGAGATTTTTTTTTTTTTCAATTTTTCGGTCATTTTTCAGCGATCGACACATTTGAAAACAAAAGTTAATTCTCGTTTTTGAAAATTTTGCAAAAATAAATTATACATCTGGGATACGTTATTTTTGAAAAATTAGCAAATTTAAAGTTAAATTAATTTGATTTGAAACAAATATAACTAATTACTTGCATGAAATTTAGAATAAAGTATTTCTTTATCAGAGGTCTGATCTTTGACATTTCACGTAGGCCATGACAGGCTTGTCATCAATCATTTACGCATCTGGTGAAGTATATGGTTGACCAAAATTGATATGAATTTATTGAGCATAGGTTAACGTTTCGTAAGAATAACAACCCTTGAAACACGTGACCATTTAATGATATGGCATGTATGGCTTATGATTAAAAATAACCAGATACTTGCGCACAAAAGACTTTTAGATATTTTTAAAATCTTGGTACATAAGGATTTGCATTCAGCTTTCTAATTTTCTATTAGTAAATTTAATCTTCATGGATTAACTTAATAACCTAATTACAGCAATGACTGCAAGAAAGTTTAAAAGATTTTTGTAACTTTATAAATTATTATAATTAAAAATTAAAAATTAAAACAATTCTTGTAAAAATGCATTATTCATTGAAAATATATTTCTCTTCAAACTATGATATCTTTAATATATATTGCTTATAAAAGCAATTAAAAAATTATCTAAATAAAAAAATGGCAAAATTTTATTGCATTTTTTTAACTATTCAGAGCAGATTTTTTTAAAAGGATTAACTATAAGAAAAATAAAATTATTGATTTACAATTAATAAGGAGACCTTCATTAAATTAAAACAACGTTTCGGTTCAGTAGTCAATTTCTAGAAATTTCAGCAAATTAATCGGAGGTTGGGTAACATTAAAAAGATTAATTTTTTATCAAAATTTCATAAAAATAATGCTTGCAAAAATGATTTCAGTCATTTGTAAATAAGTCCTAAAAATTTCAGCAAAATACGACCATTATTTGATTTTTGCAAGACTTTCCAAATTAAGGTTTTTCACCAGCAAAAAATGTGAGTTGTGTACCATTAGGTTTGCCGTAGTAAACACTTAGCAGTCATTGACGAAAAAGAAAAGGATTTTTAAACAAAATTTCAAAATTAGAAAGGATTAAAACATTTAATAAAATAATTAAAAAATAGTTTGATCTTTCTTCTTCATAATAACATAAATATTTTGATGATAAAACTGTTTTTATTAAGCTTGGGGCCTTTTAACGTCATGCTATGCTGTTTTTTTAATTGAATGAGTGGAGATACCTTTATATATATATTTATATATATATATATATATATACCTTTATAGCCTAACTTGGGCCTTGGTGAACAAATCAAGATATTACTTTTCTCTTTTTAAGTATCTTATTAAACATACCCTGATAATTCTACCAACATTGGTCGCTGAATACCAATTTTATTGAAAGAAAAAACAACATTGACTTCTACATAAGAAAAAGATATCCGACATTATTTATGGTACAAATGGTCATTTTTTCTTTTAAACTCGAAAATTGAAATGAAACTTTGAAGCTTGTTTACGCAGTTAAAAAATCTATACTAAATTCTGAGGACTAATAACATACACTTGGAGAAGAACATATCTGTAAAAATCTTTAACAGAAACAAGAAAATGCTAGTACAAAAATCTCCATTCTCCTTGCTCACGGCTCTCAGGAAATATTTTAATTTAATTACCAATAAAACAAGGAATCTTCACTGTTAATGGAAACTTTTTATCAAAAATTTTTGTCACCTTTTCTTTAAAATTACTAATGGCAAAAGAATGTCACTTTCATCATAGTCTGACCGATCGGGTGTGAAAATTCTCAAATAAAACTATTTCAAGAAGGAGTTAAAGGTGTCACTCCGACGTAAGATTTAGTCAGGTAGGTGTTGATGAAAGACGGGATGTAGAAAAGAAAACACTATCCTTTCAAAAGATGGCGATTTGTATAATTTATTAAACAAACAGTCTCTCTCTCTCTCTCTCTCTCTCTCTCTCTCTCTCTCTCTCTTGTTGATTAACACTGAAAAAACTATGTCGCAGGCGACAATCATTGATTTTGCTTGAGATCTGACAGCTTACATGAAGTGTGAGCCACTCATGAAGACGATTTCATTTTGAATCAAATTTGAATCCTAGTTGCTTTCTACTTCTTCCGGGCTTACGGCCATAACACGTTAAAACATCGGTTCTCGTGCGAACACTGAAATTAAGCCTGGTCAGTACCTATATGAGTGACCATTAGGTTCTGTAAGATTGGATATACGGAACGGGGTATATAGGGCTAACGCTCACACGTTAAAACAATTATTCTTGCACGATAGGCATCTTCCCTTTAATTTGGATACCTAAATTTAAATTGAATTTTTAAAATAAAAAATGTTCCTGAAGATTTAATTTCAGTTTTAATTGAAAGCCAAGAGATTAAACTTACTAATTCCATTAAGCAAAATATTCTGGTGTATTTCAAACCGAAATTATATTGATTGTAATCTACGATTTTTCAGATTTTAAAAAGTTTCAATTTTTCAGCCATTTTTCATCGATCGACACATTTTATAAACAGAAGCCAATTCTCTCTTCTAAAAAATCTTGCAAAAATTAAATATACCTCGTTGACATTATTTTATTCAAATTAGAAAATTTAAGCTTACTTTAATCTGAGTTGAAACAAATATTACTTACTTACTATCTGAAATGTACTTTAAAAACGCTTCTTAATTACGGTAGCCTTGTTATCAGGGGTTATCATCGTGTTATCAGAGGCGAAAGTTGACTCGACAGACAGAAGTCGTCAAAAATGCTAAGTATGGAAGACGAATTTGACATAATTTTTGTATCTTAATCGTACGCTTCGTTTTTTATTGTCATTTTTTAACTATATAGAAAAATCAAAAATTTAACAGGATATTTTCAGCAATTATGTAAAATTTTTATAGAATTTTAGTTAGTCTAGCTTTTGAAGTTGTTTCATGAAAAAGAAAATTAAAATAACAAAAAAACTTTCTTTTAAAATAATTTTAAAATTTAATAACAGAGAATGAAAGTATATAACATGACAAAAGTAACTCAGTAATGTATTAAATGTTATGGCATTTATTAATTTAAAATTAATATCTACTTTTCGTATTATTTAATTAGGTACCTCCACAAATTGTGAATTTCACAATTTCTTTTTTTTAACAAAATTAGGAAACTAAGAATTAAATATAAAACTTGTTTTAAATTTTGAAGGGATAATTTAAAAAAGTTATTTCAAAAATAATTTCAGTCATTTATAAACAAGTTCTGAAATTTCTATCGAAATATGACCATTATTTGATTTGTGCACGAATTTCCAAATTAATGAGTTTTTCACCGGCAAAAAGTGACTTACGTAATATTACGTTTGCCGTTATAAACCCTTGTAAAATTGCGTCACTCACGGATAAAAAAAACAAGCTTTATACCAAAATTTCGAACATGTTAGAAAGAATTTAAAAAAATACTTTGATCTATCCTCTTAATAATAACATAAACATTTTGCCGATAAAACTTTGTTTTTATTTAGTTTAGAGACTTTTGTCTTCATACTATGCTGTTTTTTTTTCAGTGAATTCGTGGAGGTACCTATACGATAACTGCAGTTAAGCAGTCGAGACTGGTCAATACCTATATGGGTGACCAGCATGTTCTGTCAGATTGGATATACAAAAGGTTGGTATACTAACCACCATAACATTTTGTAATGATGATTCACTTACGATTACTGAAATTAAGCAGTCGACTCTGATCAGTACCTATTTGAGTGACCAGCATCTACTATAAGATTGGATATGCCGTTGGTATAAAAAACTTATGGCTATATTACGATGAAACACCTGTTTGCGTCCGATCACCGAATTTAAGCAACGTGTAATAGATACCGGCGTGGGATGAGAATCCGAAGAACCTAGTTCGAATTCTAGTTGGGTTCTTTATTTTCACTTACGAGCAAATACTCCTGGAAAGGTTATGAATCCATCTCATCTACCCTCAGATATGGGTTAAATAATAGGACTAGTGTCAGTAAATTATTATTATCTCCAGAAATTCTTAAAATCTGAAATATTTTCTGGCTTTTTAGGTACCTAAAAAAAAACAGCATAGTATGAAGGAAAAAGACCCCAAACTAAATAAAAACAAAGTTTTATCGGCAAAATGTTTATATTATCATTAAGAGGATAAATCGAAGCATTGTTAATTATTTTTTAATATTTTTTTAATTATTTCTAACACGTTCAAAATTTTTGTAGAAAGTCTTTTTTTTTCTTACGTCAGTGCGAGAGCTAAATTGCCGCAACGTTTATTAAGTAAAAAAAAAACAAAAACAAGTAATATTGCACAATGCACTTTTTTGACCGTGAAAATCAAATAATGGTCGGATTTTTATGAAAATTTCAGGACTTATTCATAACTGACTGAAATCAATTGTGAAATAAATATTTTGAATAAAATATTGGTAAAAATGTTTTTTACATGTGTTACCCACCACCAATTAATTTTCAGAAATGGTTAAAAATTCGACATTGCTCCGAAATAAGCCTAATATAATTAATTTCAGGAATCACTGAGGAATGCTAGTCTTTTTTTCTCCAATAGTCACCGACTTTCTAAAAAGTAGGTCCGACTTGCAAAAAATGCAATAACTATGCCAATTTTTATGTGGATAAACTTCTGATTGCTTGTATGATCAATATAAATTAAGCATATCATAGTCTGAAAAGAAAAACAAATTCAATGAATAATTAATTTTTACAAGAATTATTTTCATTTTTTTTTACATATTTTTTTTTTATCTGAAAAATTTTAGATTTCAATCAATATAATTTCGGTTGAAAATACGTCAGTGTATTTTGTTTACTGGAATTACTAAATTTAATCTCTTGACTTTCAATTAAAGCTAATTTTAAAGCTGAAATATAACTTATTTATTTTTAAAATTTCATTTTAAAATCAGGTATCGAAACTTTATACTGAAAAGTGGAGGTACCTAATACATACAAATAAACCGTGAAAAAATTAAATAACCACTTCTTTCGGAATTTACCGGACTGTTTGTTATGTTTCGTTGGCTGAAATAGACATTAAAGATATTTGTCTGAGGTGCTCCTCTTTTTCTCTCCTAACCCTCTTCAGTCAATATTGTTCACCTCTGGAGTGAATCTAATTATGTTCTAAGCACTTAACTTCATTGCAATTTGCCAACGGAAATAACCTTCTTCCTCCTTTATTTGCCTTGCTGTACACATTTAAGGATTTACTTCTTTGTCAGTTACTGACACTAAGCCAAAGGAAGGTGCCTCAATGTCTGGAGCGGAGATTTTCAACAAGTGTGGTTTGACCCACTAGAGAACCGCGAAGATTTACATCGAGAGTTTGGGGAGTTTTATAATTGGAAATATTTTTAAACCATTTAATCATTTAAAATTCATTACAAACATCGTCTTTTGTAATTCAAATTTCAGTTATTGTGCTTTTAAGTATTTAACTCTTTTTTTTTCCTCCAATAAAAAAGTTCTCTAACGAACAATTTCAGTATCGAGTTCAGTGCATCGTAAATTATCATCACTCATCACATCAAATCAAGTCCTGTAGTCAATTATCATTGGGGAGGTATATACATTCCTGCTGGAACACCAGTGGTATATCTAAATCGGAATAACCTAATGGAGCTCATCCTTCTTAGGATGATTCTTGAAGTTTTTTCGACATTTTTGTCATTTCATAGCAGAAGAACTTGGTCCGACCTGTTATTTAACCCATAGCTGGAAGAATATGAATTCATGCCTTTTCCAATGGCATTAGCACGAAATGAACAAAACAGAATCTCACCGGGAATTGAACTTAGCCCGCCGACTTCATTTTCCATACTGAGAACCGTTGCATTATAACTTATATAATCAGTCAACATAGCCACTCAGCGATCATGCTCGTGTAAAAAACGAGGGGCACACCTACTTATAGTTTTTTTTAAGATAGATTTAAAACTCAGTGACAGACAGAAAATCTTAACACCTTATAGATTACTTACACACAAACGTATATATATATATATATATATATATGCCAGCGATATTTATGTCTGTGTGTCTGTGTCAGTGCTTCTATTTATGGATGTACATAAAAGTAGGCACTAGTGTCAACTCCGATTGGCAACAGTATTTTTCATACTTGAGGGCAATCTTCTGGCCATCACACACACACGCACAAACACACACACACACACACAAACACACACACACACGCACAAACACACACACACACACACAAACACACACACACACACACACATATATATATATTAATATATAAATATTAATATATATATATATATATTAAATAGAATTTCATTGAATCTGAAAATATATTAAGGCTCCCATTTAATATGGTGCCCAGCACTTTTTCTAGTGTGCCTCTATACCAGACTCTTCTAGGAACTGATTATTTAATTCCTATATATATATATATATATATATATATATATATATATATATCCCTCTTGTCACCTCTCCGGCGGAGAGTAACCATTGACAAAATATCTTTATTTAAAAAAAAATCTTTATTTTATTTATAAAATAAAGACAAAATATCTTTATTTTCAACTGAAATTTAATTAAATTAAAGCCAAAATACGACATTTAGAACGGCTCATGATTAAACATAATAGATATTCATTGTCTCTTATATTTAACAGTATATGTTTAGAAAATTATTTGTTGCCTCGATATACTAAATTTAAGTTACATGATGCCGCAGCATTAAATGATCCTAACACCAAGAAATTTCCATGGAACCTCATTAAACGTCAAATGCACACAGCCAAACAGGAATTAAAATTTTTGTCTTTATTTTCAGCTGAAATTAAAGCCAAAATACGATGTTTATAACGGCTCATGATTAAACATAATAGACATCCATTGTCTCTTATATTTAACAGTATATGTTTAGAAAATTATTTGCTGCCTCGGTACACTATATATATATATATATATATATATATATATATATATAGTTATGTGAATTAATAAATATAGATATGGTTATACACATGTATAAAAATATTACTCAGGCGTTAATAAAACATTGTTCAATATAGAATAAACAGAGCAATTATATTAATAAATATACATATAATCCTACCTCAATGACACGACTCAGAATTTCATGCATCACGCATTCATCAGAAACATATTACGAAGTGACCGTTTAAGAGATTTAAATTTAAGTTCACACGATTTTCAAGGCATTTAAATTAATAATGTTAAAGTAATGTCAAAATAATCTTTTGCCCAGTCAGCCATGTTTTTTTCGAGACATGATCGCCCAAGCGTTTATCGCGTATGGTTTTTAGCTGACTGAATCTAAGAAAACTACTTTTTAATTTACCAAAAGTAAAATTTAAATAGACAAAAATTACATGCAGATAAAAAATTAAAAATTTTAAATTTAATAAAAAGCAGTGAGATCAAATCAAAGGGGAGTAACTGACAATTATTAGAAGCAATATTTGCGAGGAAAGAAAAAAAGAAAGAAAGAAAGAAAGAAAGAAAGAAAGAAAGAAAGGGGAAAAGTAAATAAACTGAAATCTCTTAAATGGTCCAATCGTAATATGCACCTGCTGATTGCATAACGGATGAAACTCCGAGTCAAGCTACATGATTTGTATTTTTTAAAAATTTTTCTATTTTAAATGTAGATCTGTGGTTGAACCACCTGGTCTTACATTTAAAATAGAAAAATTAAAAAACAATACAAAATTGGCTAACCACGTCTGGAAATTGAAATGAAAATATGAAAAAGATCCACACATAACGTGGATCATTGTAAAAACAACCAAGCCTTACAACCGTGGACAAATATGTAGATTGTGCCAAGAAGGAAAATTAGAAATTATGACATACCCCCCCCAAAAAAGACGAACTTTTAAATGAAAGAACAGAAATTATGACAAAATGCATCCACACTAAGAAATACCTATTAGGTTCATGCAACCATGGATGAAAACGTCATAATTCGTTCGAATTTAAACAATGCGCGTTCATAAATTCCCTGCCACATGAACGTTCAAATAAAACACCGTTATAAGGAAAACGGTAAAAGGCAAAATCAGTTATTAAAATTCTTCTGTAGACACCACTCATGGTAGAAACCTGGGTAGCGAGATAACTCGTTTAAGAATGGAAAATATTCAAAAGTTCTACAATAAAATTGTATAGAACACTTTTTAATATGTGTACTGGTCTAACATTATTAGGACCAAAACCTAAGTATTAAACAATCAATATATATATATATATATATATATATATATATATATATATAACGTAGCACACTTAGTATACTATCGAAGGTAAATTCCGATAGAGACGAACTCAAAAGAACTCAATGTTAAATTCATTGATTTAATTTAACAGAGTAATATAATTTAGAAAAGATTTTTTATTTACTACAATTTCAATGGGTAATACATATTTCACTGCATTATGATGTTATTATTGCGGCTCGTCAGACCGAAATGGTACAACAGTTGATCCTTGAAATATCCTCCGAAAAATTTTTTTACACAGACGCTCACATGTCCATATTTAGAATAGACATTTGTAACGGTAATTTACAAAAATTTCTCGCTCATTTAAAAAGAACCCCAAAGAATAGAAAAAAGCAAGGATAAAGAAAAAGTAGACGATTGATTAATGGAAAGAAGAGAAAAAAAGAAAGAAGAAAGGACAAAGAAATAAAATATAAAAAATATAAACAGTCTTCAGAGGTATAAAAAGTTCGTGTATCGAAATAGCGTCTCTAACGACTCGTCTGCTTTCTTAGAAATAACATGACGTGGAAAATTTAACATTGAAATTTAGTTTCAGATATAATGGGATATATTTACGGTACAAACATAAATTGTACATCATAATTTTTAATACGATTTTAAAAATTACTACTATTACTATTATTTTAAAAAATCATATTAATTTAAAAATTCAATTAAAATAATTCAATTTTAAAAACTAAAAATTATAATTAAATATAGAAAAAGGAAACGTTAGAAAGATAAACCAAAACAAAAGAGAAAAAAAGAAAGAAAAAGAAAGAAAAACGGGTGAGAGCGAATAGTTTAGATAGAA
>JBBBDQ010001604.1:3555000-3572500 GCA_037127315.1 Ascarosepion bandense
AAGATTTTATTTTAATATTTTAGTTATCATCTTCTTATATAAGTATTATTTTAGCTATATTTATAATATAATACTACTTGTGGTTATATTTTAATTTGTAACATAAAGTATGATTTACAATTTACAATTTACCGTAAATAATTCCCCTTGTGTTTATAACTAAATTTTAATGTTAAATTTCCATGTCATGTTTTTCTAAGAAAGCAGATGGGTTGAAATAGACGCTGGTGTCGATATAAGACGTTAACTTTAACCTCCTTTCTATCTATACAGTTCATTCACTTTCCCTTTCTTTTCTTTTTCTTTTTCTTTCTCTTCTTTCCGTTTATCAATTTTCTATATTTTATTCATAATTTTCTTTTATAAGTTTTAATTATTTTAATTGTATTTATAATATAATACTACTAGTGGTTATATTTTCATTTGTATTAATTTAATAAGTATGATTTACAAATTATTTTTACCGTAAATATATGGCATTATATTTAAAACTAAATTTTAATGTTAAATTTCCATGTCATGTTTTTCTAAGAAAGCAGCTGAATTGCAATAGACGCTGATGTCAATCTAAGACGTTAACTTTAATTTCTCTGTATACTGTTTTTTTCTCCTTCCCTTTCTTTTCTTTTTCTTTCTCTTCTTTCTATTTATCAATTTTCTATATTTTTCTTTTTCTTTCTCTATTTGGGCTTATTTTAAATGAGAGAGGAATTGTTTTTGTTGATTACTGTTAAAAATGTCTATTCTCGATATGGACACGTGAGAGTCTGTGTGTAATTAATTTCTGGATTATTTTGATTATTAACTGCTGTATCATATATATATATTCACAGGCTAACCTTGCTGCTTGTCAAACCCAAATGATACAGCAGTTAATAATCAAAATAATCCAGAAATTAATTACACACAGACTCTCACGTGTCCATATCGAGAATAGACATTTATATATATATATACATTTATATATATATATATATATATATATTAGAAAAAATTTAGATATTCTACAATTTCATGCGTAATACGTATTTCGCAGGCTAACCTTGCTGCTCGTCAAATATACCATGTAAACATACGCTAGTAGCTAAGAGTGTTCTAATTCATTACTGAATGAACGATGCGTAGATGCTAGAGTAGCTACTTTTTTTAAGGTCTACCATTCCTCCATAGTGCTCAATCAGGGTGTAAGAGCGTAAATAGCCATCCGCAGACTTATTTGTTTCGCTGTATCACTTCTTATCAGTACGGTGATATATATATATATATATATATATATATATATATATAATTTATATATATATATATTTTTTTTAATAAAACTTTGCAAAGCTTCTATGTCATATATTTTTTTAAAATTTATATGTATATATATATTTTTTTTTAATTTATATATATATATATATATATATATATATATATATTTTAATAAAACTTTGCAAAGCTTCTATGTCATATATATATATATATATATATATATATATATATATAAATTTAAAAATATATATATAAATATATATATATATATATATCACCGTACTGATAAGAAGTGATACAGCGAAACAAATAAGTCTGCGGATGGCTATTTACGCTCTTACACCCTGATTGAGCACTATGGAGGAATGGTAGACCTTGAAAAAACAGTAGCTACTCTAGCATATACGCATCGTTCATTCAGTATTGAATTAGAACACTCTTAGCTACTAGCGTATATTTACATGGTATATCACACGCTTAAGTCTGCCTCCTTCTGCCCATAGCTCAGAGGTAGAATCGCCGACTAATGTCAATTCGGTCAGATTTCAATCCTGGCTAAAAGCAATCGGATGTCTAACTGTACTGATGAGCTGCGATACAGCGAAACAGATCTGTCTGCAGATGACTATATATATATATGTATATCCGGCAATTAATTTCCTCAGAGAAAAAGATTAGAATTGAAGCGACAGAGATAGATACTCAGGGACCATGGTTTGAACAGCTATATCATATTACTAGCTTGAAGAATTTGCCCAACATCCCTCCCAAAAGCATGAAATTCTTCTTTAATCACTCGTAAGCCATCTGTTGTGGAGTTGTAACGTAGACTCGTTCAAATATTATAAAACTGATTCCGAGAATCGACAAAAGAGACAGTTCGAAACAGTTACGAGACAGTTACGAGACACCTACAAGACTGCTAGCCATTTAAGCAAACAGCAAGACTACGTCGAGTCCAAGTAACTGTATATTTTCTAATTGTGTTACCTTCTTTCAATGGAACGAAGACATTATTGTGGCGACGAGGATTCGAACTCACACGGTAATGGAAAAACTTTTTTTTTCCACTTTCGCTTAACTTAACAGTTAACGGAAAAATCGAATTCACACGAAAAAAAACATTTTTCAAGATTGTGCTAACATAATACACTATGAAAGAATTGAAGTTAATTATTCAGCAACAGCAAAAATTCCAGGAAACACTATTGAATTAAATGCAAGAACAGATAAAGCCAATAAACAAAGAATAAGTCAAATGCATTTTTGCCGAATTCAGTCGCTAATTTAATTAGTGAATTTAAGTACCTTGCTGAATGCTTGGCAAATCGATAATAATTAAAAAGGTTAAACTGGAGATAATAATTTCCGTCTACGTCCTGAAGGGACATTACATTTAAAAAACTATTGCATTTAAAATACTTGGTAGTGCGATCATAGCAGAAATCGAAATATGATGAAAAGTGACACAATAATAATAATAATTCCTTTTCTTGATTAAACGGAGATGATTTAATCAAAATGATCTAATTTCTCAACAATAAGTAATAAAATTTAAAAAATCCATAAATTTGATTGGATTTTATTAATCTAATTTCAAGCGAATCATAAGTTTTCTTGATACGAATGAAAACATATATTTATTTGAAGTAAGTATGGAATATTAAGTATAAAACTGAAAACTGACAAGCTATAAAATAATCTTTTAATAGTAAATATCTTCCCAGGCCCAGATTTAATTTGCATCAGCAGGAGCACCTACGTGTTGAAATAATCAATTAATTTCTGGTTTAAGTTATTTCTCATTGAATTCTTTCTTATAAATGTAATTTTTATTCGTACTGAGAAGCAATAATTTGCATGTTTCTAACTTAAATTTTTCACATGTTTGTGATTGTGGCATTCTTTCTCTCATTGAAAATTGCGATTCTCCACGCACAGCTTCCGATGAATGATTGTCAAGATTGTTGTATTCCAGAAAATATCTGGTTTGTCTTAATACCATTGGCCTGCATTGCCCTTTTGCAGTTCCAGTCCATGCCTAACATATCAGTTGCAACGGAAAAATCGAATTCACACGAAAAAAAAAACAACTTTTATTCAAGATTGTGCTAACATAATACACTATGAAAGAATTGAAGTTAATTATTCAGCAACAGCAAAAATTCCAGGAAACACTGTTATATTAAATGCAAGAACAGATAAAGCCAATAAACAAAGAATAAGTCAAATGCATTTTTGCCGAATTCAGTCATTAATTTAATTAGTGGATTTAAGTACCTTGCCGAATGCTTGGCAATTCGATAAAATTAAAAAGGTTAAACTGGAGATAATAATTTCCGCCTACCTACTGCAGGGACATCGCATTTAAAATACTATTATTGCCGTTCCGAAGAGATTTTCTTTTTGTAACAGTTCTACTGGGAAATTAGTGTCAATTCTACTTAAACATATCTCCACTCATTCTCTGTACCAAGTGTACTAAACACAATTGGAATGATTGTGATTTTCTTCCATTTCCAATGCATTGAGCCATGTCGTATTTTCCTTTGTATTGTTTTTAAGTTATTTTTTACAGTTACTTTGTGGTTAACTGTTTCGTGCCTTTCTCCATAGAAGATATTTCTGCGGTTTGACAATGTTTGCTTTGACGTAGTCCGTTCTCATCTGCTTTTTGTAGCCCGTAAGGTTTTTCTCTGTGTAGCTATGATTTTTCACTTACGATATTTTCTATTTACCGCTTACCTTATGTAAATTCGCTTTCATTTTGCCATTTTTCTTGCTCATTGTTCGCATTGTCATCAACCTTCTTCGGAAATATGTGAGTGGTGCGAATGAATAGCGGCTCGGAATGAAAAATCAGAGAACCGAGTTCGAATTCCAGATGAGTTATTTACATTTTCAGAATGTATAGGTTTTATGATAGATAGCGGTTCGGAATGAGAAATCGGAGAAGAGAGTTCGAATTCTAGTCGAGTTAGTTACGTCCACATACGCATACATACACTTGAAAATGACAGAAATACATATTTTCTCCTCCAGCTATGGATTAAAAAGTTGGAATAGTATCTGGAAAATCATTGTTATCTCCAAAATAGTTTTAATATAATAGTCATTTGCAAAAAAATAATTATTCTTACAATATAAAATTTGTTTCTCTTCTAAATAACATATAAGCCGTAAAAACACATGAAGTGTTGATAAGCCGTAAAAAATCAATCAAAATCTAGCCACTTCGGAAATTCAGTATTTACAGCGCGCAGAGAATGAGCTATGGAATCAAAGCAAGAGCAATTATCAAGTTCTTTCTAACAGGTGCTTGATAATGATCAATCCTCTGAGGCCGAAATGATCAATGCAGACTTGCCCAAAAACCCCCTTTTTAGTTTAACTCAATTTCTACTTTAAATTGATGATCTGCCTAGGATTATACTCCTATCTTTTATGAATATGCTGATGATGCAACGATATATGGGTGCACCTCCGAAACTCTAGATGAAGAAAAACTGGCAACTGCTCTCTCTCTCTCTCTCTCTCTCTCCTGAGCCCGAGAACTAACAGCTCAGTGAGGAAAAACTGGACGATCATATCCAAAGTGTCGGTCAATAATCACCGAAGGAACCTTAATTTTCATCTATCGCAATGAACGAACGTGAGTTCTCTAATAGAGACACCTAGTGAGACTTAAGCTCAACTAAAACCTTCAGTGAAACTTAAACAAAACATCGGTAAACTGCATCCGGGAGTTTCTGAGGAGCATGGAACTACCTCTTAATTGCTGTTGTTCTCAGGTCCACCCTGACCCGGAATTGTAGCACCTGTTAGGGTTCCAACTATGCGCAAATTGTTTGACCCCAAACTAGGATCAAAACACTATAAAAGTATAAAAATAAACTTTTATAGAAATATATATATATATATATATATATATATATAAACTTTTATAGAAATATATATATATATATATATATATATATAGACTTTTATAAAAAACAAAAATATACATTTTTGAAAGAAAAATATTTCCAAAAATACATTTTTAAGAAACAATTATTACCATAACACATTTTTGAAGAAAAAAATCATTCTCAGCAAAACATTTTTGAATACAAAACTAGAAGGCATCTTCAGTTTTCTAAAATAAAAAAGAATAAAAACAAAAAATTTTCATTAAAATCTGACTAAATCGACCTTCTCACTATAACCGAATATTAAAAAAAACCCTTAAAACCCTGCCTTTTTGGCATTAAATAACCCACAGAGGTTAATATGCCGTTAAACAAAACTTAAACTCTCACAAAAGATCCATCGATAAAGATGCTGAGAAAATGATTTGGTTCCCTATATAAATTCACTTAGCACTTGACTCCCCCCTGCTACCTTCACAAGAGCAAGAGCATGCTGAAAATAGAGGCTTATGCTATATAAAGGAAGGGGCTACCAGTTTTCACTGCCCATTCTCGGTAGTGTTCAAAAGCGTCTCCGCATCCTTGTGGGTTGCAAATTATTTACCCCCATACAATCCCTTTCGCACGGATGAAAGCCCCTCGCTACTCTATTGCTAGTTTCGCGAAAGTATGAACTACATTCCTTAGTTTCACCAGTTCAAACCTTCATACCTAAAACCCTCTATACCAGTCAGATTATATCGAACCACCTTCATTATATTCATATTTCTATTAGTGATATCAACTCTCAAGGGGATGCTTCCCCGAACACTAGAATCTTAAACTGTTCAAGTGTAGGGTTAACCGTTATTTTCTTCATATATCCCCATAAATTGTGCCTCTTACTCTGTAGCTCTTGTTGTGGTGGAATATCCTGTCCTACCCAGCAATGGGTATGGCCCGGGTCATAAAAGACCGCGACGGGAATCAAACAGTAGAGTGTAGTGTTACCAGAGGAAAGCGAGCGACTGACTATACTAGACTCAACGTCATTACATGGGAGTGACGGAAGCTTTCTTCTCACGTCGGACGCATACGTCCTATACAAAGACAGTGCCTTCATAAGTGTTATTCGTGGACATATATTTGGTTTATTGTACTAACGTATAATAAATCTCTATTTATATATACTCAGTGTTAAGAGTATTTCTTACACTATTCTTTTCTCTGTTTATCCCCCCCTCTGGGATACAACAGCTCTCTACCTCAAATAGTTCTTGAGCCTTGCAGAGGCTGTCAGTCAGTTAAGTGCCATACGTGATACACGCTTTGGGAAATCATGTCTCGAAAGAGACATGACTGACTGTGCAAAAGATTATCCCGCAGTAGGTTGACATTACTTTCTGCGGTAGACTGGTTGCCAGTCAAGGCTATATAACCAAATCTGTCCTGTTATTTAACCCATAATTGAAGGGAAGAGACGGATTAATACCTTTCCCAAGGGTATTTGTAAGTAAGTGAATGCAATGAAATTAATTGGAATTTGAACTCGAGAGCGAGTAATTTATTGTAAAGAAAATCAGTCCTTAACTTGTTTGAGGGAGTTTTTTAGTGTGCTTTTTATGCATCATCCACGGCTGTTTTCTTCTGAACTCACACGCTTTTCACAACTTGTCACTCCTCAAGCATCTTTTCTTCTTAACAAATACAACCGGTTATTATCCTTTTATAAGTTATATTATTATTATTATCATTTTGCCACACTTTCTGTTACTGTTAATATGAATCATAGAATCCTTTCATGGAGTGACATCTGTTCCGAATCGTAAAATGTTTGCCGTGTTCATACGTCGTCGTTGGCATTTTATCGGTTTGGGCCATTTAGGCTTGTCTCCAAGGAAAACAGCCGTGGATGATGCATAAAGAAGGACTCATGTTTCATTCGGAACTTAGATTCATCTTTACGTTGAAATCACACACTTTATCTATAGTTTGGAGAGAACATAATTTTGGGTTTGTGATTGATAGCAGCTTGAAATCGGAGAGCAGTTCGAATTCTACTCGAGATAGTTACGTCCGCATACGCATAAATACACTTGGAAATGGCGTAAATACATATTTTCTCCTCCAGCTATGGATTAAAAAGTTAGAATAGTCTCTAGAAAATCATTGTTATCTCTAAAATATTTTTAATATAATAAAAAAAGCAAAAATAATTATTCTTATAATCTAAAATTTGTTTCTCTTCTAAATAACATATAAGCCATAAAAAACACATGAAGTGTTGATAAGCCGTAAAAAATCAATCAAAATCTAGCCACTTCGGAAATTCAGTATTTACAGCGCGCAGCGGATGAGCTATGGAATCAAAGCAAGAGCAATTATCAAGTTCTTTCTAACAGGTACTTGATAATGATCTATCCTCTGAGGCCGAAATGATCAATGCAGCCTTTCCCCAAGGAAGTTGGAGAGAAAATCATTTTGTTCTGATATTATGAATGTGTTGATGCAGGTAGAACTTTTGTCTGGAGCCTGATATTTTTTTAATTCAACTCCATGTACTACGAGAATATTTTTTTCAATATTTTTTACCGACTTTATCGTTTCAACCAGTTTCAAGCATTTAATCATTGTCTTTGTTTTTTTTTTGTTTTTTTTATTCAGACCACCAGATATTGACCAATGAG
The DNA here is from genome assembly GCA_037127315.1 of Ascarosepion bandense. Classification (NCBI taxonomy): domain Eukaryota; kingdom Metazoa; phylum Mollusca; class Cephalopoda; order Sepiida; family Sepiidae; genus Ascarosepion; species Ascarosepion bandense. Next base: position 3,562,829 of record JBBBDQ010001604.1, read on the forward strand.
ATAAGGCTTCGTGCATAAAGATATTTCACAAAATTCTCACGAGTAAAGCAAATTTAATTTAGCTACTGTTGTTCAATATATTATTGTTGCAATGCTAATTTGCTTTCAATTCCTGTTGTAAACCATTATTTATGTCAAAAAGCACAGAATAAAGTATTTTATTTGTTGGCGTTGTTATTTGTGTTTTATTGGCACATAATATATCGATTAATTATTTATTCTTTCGTATTACAGACAATTCATTTATGACTTCATATATCAATTGATTTCTGCCAGTATGAGTAGTTTTGAGTGTATATTCGAAGACACAAACTACCACGAGCCAAACCTTTCAAATTTATTAAATCAAGATAAACAGGAATAAGCGTAAAATCGGGAAAAACGAAAGCGGATGACCACCATAATTTTTTATCAAATGTCAGTCAGTCAGTTAAGTGCCATACGTGAAACACGCTTGGGCGATCATGTCTCGAAATAGACATGACTGACTGGGCAGAAGATTATCCTGCAGTAGGTTGCCATTGCTTTCTGCGGTAGACTGGTTGCCGACCAAGGCTATAGAACCCAATCTGTCCTGTTATTTGACTCTTAGATAGAGGGTGAAGAGATGTATTATTAAGTATTAATTAGTGGGGGATCAGTTTAATATTGTTATGAAGTAATAAACTGATCCTCCATTTTATGAACAATAGAAGTCTTAATCATGTTTCCAACTATTATATTATTCAGTCAGTCAGTCAGTCAAGTGCCATACGTGATACACGCTTTGGGCGATCATGTCTCGAAAGAGATATGACTGAGTGGGCAGAAAATTATCCCGCAGTAGGTTGCCATTGCTTTCTGCGGTAGACTGGTTGCCGACCAAGGCTATAGAACCCAATCTGTCCTGTTATTTGACTCTTAGATAGAGGGTGAAGAGATGTATTATTAAGTATTAATTAGTGGGGGATCAGTTTAATATTGTTATGAAGTAATAAACTGATCCCCCATTTTTTGACCAATAGAAGTGTTAATCATGTTTCCAACTATTATATTATTCAGTCAGTCAGTTAAGTGCCATACATGATACACACTTGGGCGATCATATCTCGAAAGAGACATGACTGACTGGGCAGAAGATTATCCTGCAGTAGGTTGCCATTGCTTTCTGCGGTAGACTGTTTGCCAGCCAAGGCTATAGAACCCAATCTGTCCTGTTATTTAACCCATAACTGGAGGGAAGAGACGGATTAATACCTTTCCCAAGGTTATTTGCGCGTAAGTGAATGCAATGAATTCAACTGGAATTCGAACTCGGCTCCCCGATTTCTCGTTCCGAGCCGATATCCACTGGACCACAACGCACATCCTTGAAATCTTTTTTTCTTATTTACAGTCGGGCTAATATCTTCTTCTCTATTTTTTTTAAAAATCGTATCACCCCGAGTAAGGCGGTAATGCCACTGATGTGCAGGGGACTACATAAGAGTAAAAAGATTAAACAGAAGAAAGTGAAGAGGAAGACGAACCAGTTAGAAAGGAGCAAGAGAAGGATGGGAATACAGGTGTGATGACAGTTGTAAAGGTGGAGAGAAAGGAAAGGATATACGTTGTGGTGAAAGAACTAGAGTCAAGTGGTTAATAGATGAGTATTGACATAGCATTTAAATTCCTGGAGGTTGTAGCCGTCAGGAAGAATATGTAAGCGAGTTCCACAGGCGGGAAGTGGGAGAGAATGTTTCAGAACGTTTCAGTCGTTAGGATCCCCGACCATCAAGATTACTTTCAAGTAATTTCGAACTGAAATTTCTATTCAAGCTAAGAGGGTAACTTGTTTTTCTTCCGCTCTCCATATCTAGTCTCGACTTTATTTAATATACTGCTTAATTATTCCTAATACTCTTTCTACATAATCTGAATATATACTGATAAGCCTGGAGATTTTCAAGGACATATAAATATAGTGTAAATGTAAGCATTCTAAAAATTAGTACCAAATAAATATATTACATAAGCGATTTATAAGGTGCGATGAATAAATTGTCGAAATTACACCAAAAAATGAAAATAGCATTGACATCTCATTTTTAACAGATATCTTTAACAAAATTGCACAAAAATATCTTGAAATACTAAAGAGTAAAACTTATTCAATAAAATTGACATTAGCTTCAAACACAGCCTCAAGATGACTTGGGAATCCCCTGCATTTCTTCTGGTTGGTCTCCTTTTTTAAGTTGCTGAATGCTGCCGTCATCTTTGCTTTGAGTTAATCTTTGGTGTTGCAAAGAAGTTTATTGGTCTCTCGGTTAACTGCGCACTACACAAAATAATCAGGGGGGTTGTTTTCTGGGGTGTAGGTGGCCTGAGGTAAGGGGTGATGTGGTCGCAGATACTGTCCGACAGAGTTACTTCCCCTGTTTGTGTGCCATGGTCCAGAGTCCTGTTGCTAGACACAGGGTCGTCTTGCAGCCACTCACTTGACCCAGAGCAAACACAACTTCCTCAGGGTACTTGATGTAAGCCTCCATATTGTGCCTGAGGCCCTGTGGGATGATGAATGGAGGCATGACGTCACCATCACTAGTGATCACTTCAAACATCACCCTCGCTACATCTTTTTGGGACAAAGCATCCTTTACCTAAACACTCTGAAATATTCCTATTGGAGTTTTCGGTGCGATTGCCAAGCAGTTCAGCATACCGTTTCCAAATTTTTGGTAAACTGAATTGAGTCATGGTGCTCTTTTCTTCGAAGACGGTGCCCAACAGACTCTACTATATTGTGCAGCTGTCAAAACAAAAAAAAAAGACAACATCGCGAATGGATGAAATTTTTAAAAATATGAATAAAATGTCGACAATCTAACAATCACACCCTTACAAGAGTTTAATATATTATCCAATTTTTTTAATTTCCTACATGTATCTGATTCCTCTTTTGCTGACGGTGGATCCTCCAAGAGAAATGGAGTACTTATCTTCTATTTATTGTGGATGAAAACTTAGGGATGTAATCCTCAAATCTTAGATAGTCTGTTGAATTCTTGTATATCAATTATGTAGTAAATATATTATGTCATTTTTATAATCAAAGATCAGTCAGTTAATTGATACACGCTTGGGCGATCATGCCTCGAAAGAGACATGACTGACTGAGAAGAAGATTTTCCCACAGTAGGTTGCCATTATTTTCTGCGGTAGATTGGTTGACAACCAAGGTTAATATTGTGGTGCCCTCTTACGAGGAATGGATTCTTATTATTATTATATATTGTTATTATATAGTTTACGGTCATATCACGTGGAATACACCGGTTCTCGACCGATCACCGAAGTTAAGAAACGTTGGGCCTGGTCAGTACTTAGATGGGTGAACGCTTGGGAATACCAGATACTGTAAGCGTTTCTTGACGGATGTGCGTTGTGGTGCAGTGGATATTGGCTCGGAAAGAGAAATCGGGAAGCCGAGTTCGAATTCCAGTTGAATGTCCTGCATTCACTTACACGCTAATACCCTTGGGAAAGGTATTAACCCGTCCCTTCACTTTTAGTTATGGGTTAAATAACAAGACAGATTGGGTTCTATAGTCTTGGCTGGCAACCAGTCTACCGCAGCAGGTATTGACAACCTATATTGGATAATTAAAATGCTTGAGGTCTATACAGGGTAGGACTTGGGACCCTGCCCTTAAACAGATCCCCACGAATCTTTCTCCATCGCTTGGGAGGAAGCCGGATTAACTCGACCAGGGTGAATGCCAAAACAGGTACAGGTATTATATAGTGACTTTCGGGAGAGGCAGTTGAAGGCTAGTGCTTAATTAAAGCCAAATACGATTCAGGCAATAAGCAACGTAACTGTACCGTTCGGACTTACTTATATCTATTTACTTAATTACTAAAACATACGTTGTATATATTGTTATACTAATACACTGATTTGAACCTAACTTCTGTGTTCCGTGTCTTATTTCTGGTCAAACCGGTCACTACAACTTTGCTGCGAAGTTTTGCCACAAGTTCCCAACAGCTAGAAAACTCAATCTCTTCTGGTATTTAACCCATAGCTAGAGAAATATGCGACGGATTAACACCTTCCCCAATGGTATTTGCGCGCAAGTGAATGTGACGAATTCAACTAGAATTCGAACTTTGCTCTCTGAATCCTCATTCCTAGCCAATATATCTAAGATCAGTCAGTTAAGTGCCATACGTGATACACGCTTGGGCGATCATGTCTCGAAAGAGACATGACTGACTGGGCAGAAGATTATCCCGCAGTAGGTTACCATTGCTTTTTGCGGTAGATTTGTTGCTGAACAAGGCTACAGAAACCAATCAGTCCTATTATTTAACCCATAACTGAAGGGATGAGACGGATTAATACATTTACCAAGGGTATTTGCGCGTAAGTGAATGCAAGGAATATGGCTGGAATTCGAACTCGGCTTCTCGATTTCTCGTTCCGAGCCGATATCCACTGCACCACGACGCACATCTAAAATACTTAAATTTAAAGTTTGTTCCATCATTATCGGGTACCCTATATAATGTTCATATTGCTTCTCATGATTTGGAATGTTGCTGATACGATCTTTTCGTCAAACATGAGTTTTTTATCGCCTCTTCACTTTCTTACTGCTGTTGCTGAAAACTTGTATTCAAGTTTTGTTGTTTCTGCCATTGTTTCTCTTCTTTTATTTGAAGTCGGACTAAAGTTTGGTTCGTAAATTTTGTGGTATAAGTGTTGTGAGTTCAATACCGAGCCGAGAATCAAGGTAAGCAATAACTTCTTCTTCTTCTTCTTCTTCTTCTTCTTCTTCTTCTTCTTCTTCTTCTTCTTCTTCTATGTGCCTTGTCATTTCAGGATGTAGGTGGTCATGGCCTTCCACGTCTCCCTATCCCTGGTGGCTCTTTGCACGCTTTCTCCTGTAACATCTCGCAAACCCCGTTCTGTCATCCACCTGATCATGCCCTTCAAATATGTTATCCACTGTTTCCCCCTGTCTCTTTTTCCCTCGACCTGGTCTGTTAATATCAGGTTCTCTAAGCCCACCTTCCTCATTGCATGTTCCAGGAACTTCAGTTGTCTCTTCCTAATGCTTTTAGTTTCCTTTTCGTTTCCATTCTTCCCAACACCTAATCATTGCTCACATGCTCGATCCATGATATAACTAAGCAGTATTAAAAAAACAAAAAACAAAAGAAGATATCCCTCGACTCGGAAGCGGAACGAGAACAATATAACCCCTTTGATTAAATAAAGACTTCATTGCGAAATTCCTTGAAAGTTACTGAAATCGACTCACATCTGAAGAAGGCCGAAGAAAACAAGTACTGAAACGTTTTTTTATGATATTAACAACGATTAGGATGTCGTATGACTGTAAATTATATAATAACTGCCGGAAGAAACTAGCTATTTATTTAGCAGATATTATCACTGGACATTTTTCAATGAATGAACTAATATGATCAGCTTTTATTTAGCATCAATTAATTCTTTTTTTTTATTGTTATAATCGTTTAAATTGTTTGTTTTTGCGTCTAATGTATGGATGCAAAAAAGATGCGTATTACCGTTTTTAGAATTATCTATATCTATAAAAGTGACGAGGGTGGACGTTGTGTAAGTATTTTTTTGTTTGATAGATTCGACTAATCGTCTGCATTTTGCGATCTAGCTCAACGGGAGATGGGCTCAGCTGTAGATCAAAATTATAGAACGCTAAAGACACCTTGAAATTTTTCAGAAAGCTAAAATTAGAGGTAAAAAAATGTATATTATCACCCCACAAAGTCAGGGATCAGTTTATGTATTGATTATAATATAGAATCCATCCCCCCACTTTATATTAGCTATATCTATATATGTTACCCCTCCCCCTCTCACCCTAATCCAATAGAAACATTCTACATTGTTATCTATATCTATAAAAGTGACGAGAGTGGACGTTGTGTAAGTATTTGCTATGTAAATTGATCAGATGTTTTTTATTCTTATTATTCCTTAAACTACCAAAGTGAAACCGGGCTAAAATGCTAGTTGGACTATACAAACTTTGGCTGTAAAAGAGTTGACAGTGAGGAAAAATTTAGGTGCTTTTCCAAAAGTCGTCAACTCAAAATGAAAACACCCGTTATCATTCTAAATTTGAACAATCCATATTATCAAGATGTCTTACGAAAAATAATCCCGAGAGAAAAGCTCATCAATTTCAGGGATTTTTGTCTGTTGCTACCGCTGTGTCATCAGCAACCTCATTTGCTTTTGAAAGAAGATCGCTAAAATTATATAATTCTGTTCCTTCTGGAAATGTCATGAACAGACCAACGATTTCCTTAGTTACAGGTTCAAACAAAAAAGCAAAATTTAAATTCTGACACAAGTTGTTCCTTCAGTTTACGCGCTCATATTCTAACAAATTATATTTACGTGGGTTTTTTTTTGGTTTTTTTCATACTTAACGCTAAATGGAAAAAAAGTGGATTTCACTTTTTTGTAATTAAATTTTTCCTTCCCTTACACGGATTGCCAAACAAGAGCTCTATTATTTACCAAGGAATAGAAGCGATGGGTTCATATACTTTCCAACGGCATAAGTAAGAAGTGAACATAAACGATTTCAGATAGAGTCTGAACTCGGGTCACCAATTCCATTTTTCGCCTTACTAACCGTCAAACCGCCAGTACCGCCATAAATTCTTAAATATAATATTATTTTGATGACATTTATCCGTGTTAAGGACTAATTTGATTAAATATGTCCGCGTTTCACGGTGTTTTGCTTCCTTTTGTATTGATCATGTCTGACAAATGTTTTTCTTCCTTTTACTTTACATTCAAAAGAGATTAATTTGTCTAAGCCACAATCAAATTATCATGAATCATCTTTCTAATGGGATCATCAAAGTTAAGTAAAAAACAAAAAAATCTCTTGCTTTCTTGCTATAAAAGTCGCGTTCAAATCGTTGTTTGTTTGTTGAGCTTGTATTCGATAAATGAATAAAATTGCTGAGTCATTTCGAGTTCACGCGAAAATAAATTATTTTAATTTCCCTTCTCCTCCGATGCTGTTCTAAATATATATGGTTGATTCTCAACAAAGCAGTCAAAAACAAAAAGGCCGAAGCAAATACGAGTTCCCGGTCTAATCTTTTGTAATTTGAGAACTTGGATGGGCATCTTGGGAGATGATGTCAATGTGATTACCTGTTCGTCTTTGGTTGTGTTGCGATTCGAAAGACAACCTCGTGTATACTCTTCCTTTTTGAATCGCGCTTGGAAAATGGAAGATGCTCTTGAGATTTAACCTTCCTTAAGCAAATAACTGAAACGAACTGCCGATAGATAAATGATTTAGATCTACACTTGCCCTCTGAATAAGATGTTGTGTTATATATATATATATATATATATATAGGAAAGAATATTGATAAAAAGTTTTGAATTTAAAAACGTACTTTTTTAAACAGTATTTGTTTATTTTTATAGTGTTTTATATTTCAGACCGCCCTCGGTCCTTCATCAGAAACAAGTGATTTTTAAATTAGAATTGGAAACGTATTTTTACGATGGCGTCCTAATACTTTTTTGTTTACATCACGTGGTGTCGATAAACCAATCAGCATGCGGCACGTCCGTTTGTTTATTTTCGGTAAACCAATCAACACGCGGCACGTCCGTGGAGAGAGTCTGTTTGTTTTAGACAAAAAATCTCTTGGAATATCTATTTTTTGTTTATATCGCGTGGTGTCGATAAACCAATCAGCATGCGGCACGTCCGTTTGTTTATTCTCGGTCAACCAATCAACACGCGACACCTCCGTGGAGAAAGTCTGTTTGTTTTAGATAAAAAATTCCTTGGAATATCTGAAAGAACATTCTTTTTACCTATTGAAATATTTGTAGAGATTCAACACGCCTAAGTCCCTGTTTAACCCTAGCTTGTGTGTGTTTAATTTTAAAATCCAGTATTTTTCTTTCTTTCTGCGTGTGTATGTAGAACTAAAATTGGAGTCTATTAGTAAACATTTGCAATTTTCTAAAGTGTGATCGGGTTGATTAAAATGTGCTGCAATTGGGGAGTATACATTTTTTGTCGTATATTTAGTTTGTGATTATTGAAGCGAAATCTAAAGCTATTACCGGATTCGCCGATATATCCACTGTTGGGGCAAATTGAGCAGAAGAGATAGTAGATGATGTCTTTGCTATCACAAGTAAGGTTTGGTGGGTGTAATTTTATTTTTGTGTTGGGTACAGAGAATGTTTTGTCTGTTATTAGATGTTTACAGATTAAACAACGGGGCTTTCCACATATTAAATTCCCTGATAGGTTTGTATTATTTAAATATTTGTTAGAAGTGAGGATAGTTGATAGGTTGGGTGTTTGTTTCTTTGCATTTATGGGTGGCCTATCGAAAATGTCTTTGATGTTTTTGTTTGATTGGAGGTTCCTGTAATCATTTTTTAAATTTTTGATGAGTGTGTGGGAATATTGATTATGGTTAAAAACCATGGGAATTCGGTTATTGTCTTTTCGTTTTTTGTATGTGAGAAGTGTGCTGCGGTCTATGTGGATGGTTTTATGTAGTGCTTCCTTTATTATTTTTATTGGGTATTTGCATTTTAGAAACTGTTTTGTTAGGTTGTTAATGTTGTTTAGAAACAACATTAACAACCTAACAAAACAGTTTCTAAAATGCAAATACCCAATAAAAATAATAAAGGAAGCACTACATAAAACCATCCACATAGACCGCAGCACACTTCTCACATACAAAAAACGAAAAGACAATAACCTGAATTCCCATGGTTTTTAACCATAATCAATATTCCCACACACTCATCAAAAATTTAAAAAATGATTACAGGAACCTCCAATCAAACAAAAACATCAAAGACATTTTCGATAGGCCACCCATAAATGCAAAGAAACAAACACCCAACCTATCAACTATCCTCACTTCTAACAAATATTTAAATAATACAAACCTATCAGGGAATTTAATATGTGGAAAGCCCCGTTGTTTAATCTGTAAACATCTAATAACAGACAAAACATTCTCTGTACCCAACACAAAAATAAAATTACACCCACCAAACCTTACTTGTGATAGCAAAGACATCATCTACTATCTCTTCTGCTCAATTTGCCCCAACAGTGGATATATCGGCGAATCCGGTAATAGCTTTAGATTTCGCTTCAATAATCACAAACTAAATATACGACAAAAAAATGTATACTCCCCAATTGCAGCACATTTTAATCAACCCGATCACACTTTAGAAAATTGCAAATGTTTACTAATAGACTCCAATTTTAGTTCTACATACACACGCAGAAAGAAAGAAAAATACTGGATTTTAAAATTAAACACACACAAGCTAGGGTTAAACAGGGACTTAGGCGTGTTGAATCTCTACAAATATTTCAATAGGTAAAAAGAATGTTCTTTCAGATATTCCAAGGAATTTTTTATCTAAAACAAACAGACTTTCTCCACGGAGGTGTCGCGTGTTGATTGGTTGACCGAGAATAAACAAACGGACGTGCCGCATGCTGATTGGTTTATCGACACCACGCGATATAAACAAAAAAATAGATATTCCAAGAGATTTTTTGTCTAAAACAAACAGACTCTCTCCACGGACGTGCCGCGTGTTGATTGGTTTACCGAAAATAA
>JBBBDQ010001604.1:3577500-3590000 GCA_037127315.1 Ascarosepion bandense
AGATTAGATGAAGGACTGTCATTTTTAAAACATACAGGATTGATTTATTTGAAGACATTTTAATCAAAGAAATTAATGCTGGGGTGACCAAACATTTCTCAAAGAGGGACAGATTTGATGAAATGAATATGCGTGACGTCCAACCATTCGGATTGGCTTTCTTTGAACCATTAAAGTTAATTGCAAATGAACTATCTTATGAAAATCTTTTATTGAAAATGGCATATTTTCCTTTCTTTACATGGATGACAAATAAATTGAAACAGGCCATACCAAAATAACTCAGCCTTTCATATTTGAAGTCCGTATAAGATGAAGTAAAATATGTCTGAGAAAAAAGAACTTCCAGATAGCTATAATATAATCACGGGTTAATCTTAAACGGTACATATTATTGGTAATTAATGTTGTCAGTCAACCTTCAAGTTAAAAACATTTGAATAGGAACATAAGACTAACATTCATCTTAATAAGAAGTAAAAAACATAAAATATCCAAATATATTTATAATTAGTTTTGACCAACACAGAATAAAGTTTGAAAAAACACTTTTTAAAAAAATATTTCTTTTGTTTCAAAATTACGGGGGAAAATATTCACATTTTTTTGTTGACCAAAGGAATTTTTAAAACGTTGGAATAAAAATTAATTATAAAAACTCATTTTTTAAACATTTTTTAAGTCGCGTTTGACACGTGTGATTTGATTTCTGTGACGTAATCTAGTAACCTTCTTAGATCTTGATGTTTTACGGAGCAAATGTAAACAATCTGCACCATTGGCCAAAAAGTTCGAAAGGGAAAATTGCTGAACTTAAACTCAAAAAGTATGTGTCGACCTGGCTTCCCTGTAGATATGTGTCCCTAGAAAGTTTGAATAGCGTAGCTTAAAAAATGTAGGCGTGCATAGGGAACACTCACACACAGACACGCATATTGCCTTTTATATATATAGATGACCAAAACAAATAATTTGCCCGCACAAATGTGAAGGGTGATACCAAGATCTGGACTAAAGTATGTAGGCCAGGTCTGGTTGTGCGCAGGGGTCTGGTTTAAGGGCAGTCATTTTAGAAATTTGCACGAAAGGGTCAGTGTCAGGGTCACACAGTTAGAGGGCGGCCACAAGTGCTGTTGGTGTATTTTGGTAAAACTGGAATTACGTGCGTATTTTACAAACTCTGATTCACAATACTGCGAATCTTACTTGATACATTCTATGACAAATTATTTCGACCATTATGAAATTTGAGGACAGACATGCAGCTGAGAAAAAATTATACTTAGAGGTGCCAGGTCGCGGAGAACAGTGTCCCAAAGCTGCAACACACCATTGCACGAAAGGGGTGGATCGGTAGTCACCACCGATACCTCACAACCGACAGTTCCGAGGACTGTGCAATTTTTGGCGCTTGCCCGTTTGCACGCGTTTAGGTTCCCCACATTAAACCTCGACCTTTTGTTACATCCACGTCTTAGAGGGTGAACGAGGTAAATATCCATACGTTAAAAAGCAATATAGGTCAGACAAGATATTTACACTAGATCCCCGAGGAGATTTGGGGTAGTAAGTCCTGTAGAGCGTGGCGTATTCCTAACTGCTTCTTGAAGGTACGTACTGAGATACGTCTCTCTGGCCTGCCTGAATAGTATAGAATGTAGCTTGGTTCATGTCCTTTCAAATTGCCCTGATCATGAAATCGTCTCGCTGATTGCAATGTCATTGATATCCAGCCTCGTGAGTTCAAGTGCAATTATATCAGACTATTTCAACGTTCTTTTTCCACCGTTAAACGTAAATTTAAAAAGTCGTTTCTGTTTTCATTTCTTCCTTTCTTCCGTTGTTTGTCAGTATCTGAAGATGCCTATTATTTGTGGTAAGACAACTTGGAATCCAGAAGAAAAAAGGTTCTAGGCTACACTCCGTTAAACAAATCGTTCTGATCACATATTGGCTACACTGTAATGCCAAAGGTCTTCTGATTCTAAATCAAAAGACCACTTACTCCGATTCCATCTGAATCCTTTTTCTTTTTTGTGTCATGCTCCTTCAAGATGTGAGTGATCCTGTCTCTCCACAACTTCTTATTTTCTCAAGTTTTACGCTTTAAAGTTTTCTCATTTTCTCTAAGAATTTATAGAATGTAACACCTCAAACTATCTGAGTCCATTTAAGGAAACTACTTTCATTGTTCAGTACGCTGATCGAAAAGTTTATGAATTCTGGGATATTCCAGATAAACTTTTACTCGTCATAGTAGGATGGCACTTCTATGTGATGCGATCGCCCGGAATATGGCTCTCCAAAATTTCTTGTCCATTGAGACTTTTAGCAGTTGAACTCTCTTTGCTAAGCTTTTCGAACTGTTCCGTCATCCATTCGCACAAACTCTTAAGGTTCACGGCATTAATCTAGCAGTTTGCTATCAATATGCACCGTAGGGATTAAGTTTTCCTAGCCTACCTCCCACATTATACGACAAAAGGACTTTCAGGTGAGTAGACCTGTGTTTTTTTTCTTTCTATTATCTTTGCGGAGTCCTTGTTGCTCAATTGCTCTGTAGTATGGCACAGATATTTATAAACGGTTTCAATAAAAACATTTAATGAAATTACAGAATAAGGACAGATGTAAAATTCACAAAATTAATTTTAAATAAGGCGTACCTAATTCACTGTAGATATTTTAACCGTTTAAAACGAGAAAATAAGTTCAGTTAATATAAAATTAGGTTGGATTTTAAATTGAAAAAAAAACGAGTGGAAATTAGCTAAAATCTAATTTCTATCGAAATACACTTAAGTCAGAATCAAGCATCCAGTCGCTTAAAATGAATCACGTATCGCCCGTTAAAATAAATTGTTTTTTTTGTTTTTTTCTGATATAAAGGAAAGAGTGAGACTGAAAGTCACCATGGAATGTTGTTTCTGGCATATAAACTGTTTGTATTTTCTAATGCTCTAGCACTGATGTTAAACAATAACTGAGACAACCTGATGATCGAGAATGTGACAGAGTTGCGGGTAAGTTATCTGTATCTTTTTAAAAAAAATTACACACACACACACACACACACACACACACACACACACACACACACACACACATATATATATATATATATATTTTAATTATATCACCCCGAGCAAGGCGGTAATGCCATTGATGTGCAGGGGGCTACATAGGAGTGAAAAGATTGGAAAAGAGAAAACCGGAAACACGCATCCTAAACAGGAAACAAGGGATGAGCCTCTCTCTATATATATATGTATACCGAGCATCCATAACTCAAAGGTAGAATCGCCGACTGGCTCCAATTCGGTCGGTTTTCAATCCTGGGTAAAAAGCAATCGGATGTCTAACCGCACTGATAAGCTTTGATACAGCGAAACATATCTGTCTGCGGATGACTATATATATATATATATATATAATTTGCCTAAAAATCCAGTAGCCGAGCCTGTGCAGGCAGAAAGAGCAGTTCCTGCGCTCCTTGCAATTACTGGCGAGTTTGTGAGTGTAACATTTTTCTTTTTTATTTCACTCTTGTGGAATTATATGTTTACACCCCCCTCACATTTTAATATTTTTCAATAAATTTATTTTTAAACGAATTCCATCTTCTCCCAGTATTGCAAGTATTCCCTTTTTGGTCTTGTCCTCTTCTTTACCCCTTTGTAATTTTGTGCCAACGAAACCCTTGACAAGTGTTGGCTGAAAGGTTCCTCGGGTTTGGGAAAACAAAATGACGTCTACTCTTTTTAAGGATATATATATATATATATATATATATATATATATATATATATATATATTTCATAAGATAGTGAAAGAACACAGATTAAAACCCACTGTTCAAGCATTTATTTTTATAAAGAGTACTCGATACAGTGTAGAGATTAGTATTGTAATTTTGTTATTACAATGGTTTATAAAAGCATTATATCACTACACAAATATTTTCATGTTTCAGAACAATACCGTTTTTCTTCAGGTGATATGTTAAAATAAATGGTGAAAATGATATATTTTGAAAATATAAGATGAATTCATGGTTATTTAAACATTTAGTGAGTGATAGTTAGAGAAAATACTTTAGGTGTGTGAATATTGTTCAATCAAAAATGAGAATTAGGTAACTATGGAGGCTTAAGATCTAGGTCTCGAAAAGAAGCAGGATGGCTTGGTGTTTAGACATGTCACTTTCTAATTTTGTCTGGATAACATAGATAGTAGGACCATAGAGTTTTTAAATGGGTAGACAATAATTTTTAACAGCAGGTTGGATTTTAGTTTTTTTTATTGAAACTTAAATTAATTTAATTTTTTTATTTACTACCTCATGAGTAAAGTGGCTGGAATGTTTACGTTAGAATTAGCGTTAAATAATTATTGTTTCTTCTTCTTCTTCTTCTTCTTCTTCTTCTTCTTCTTCTTCTTCTTCTTCTTCTTCTTCTTCTATGTGCCCTGTCCTTTCAGGGCATAGGTGATCATGATCTTCCATGTCTCCCTATCCCTGGTGGCTCTTAGCACGCTTTTCCCTGTAACGTCTCGTAGCACCCGTTCTGTAATCCATCTGCTCAAGCCTTCAAATACGTTATCCGCTGCTTTCCCCTGTCTCTTTTTCCTTCTGTCTGGCCTGTTAGTATCAGGTTCTCCAAGCCCTCCTTCCTCATTGCATGTCCCAGTAACTTTAGTTGTCTCTTCCTGATGTTCAATATTAATTTCCTTTTCGTTTCCATCATTTTTAAGACATTTTCACGTAGCAACCTAGTACTCTCTTCTTTGTTTCTAGTGAATGTTTCCTGTGTCTTAATATTTGACTCAGCTTCTGGAACGTGTCCTTCGCCATGCCAATTCGCCTTCGGATCTCTGTGTCACACTTCCCAGATATTTAAATTTTCATACCTGCTTGATTTTAGTACCCACCGACCTGTATTTGGCACTTTGGGCTGCACTTTTTGCTGATGACTATGCATTCGGTTTTCTTGCAGTTTATTTGTAGTCCCTTCTTGTCACTCTGTTCAGCTATCTTCTGCAGGAGGTCCTGCAGTTTCCTTTCCGTGTCTGCAATTAGCTCTGTGTCGTCTGCGTATCTTATGTTTTTATCAGATTGTGACCTCCGATGACGAATCCTGACATAACATCTCGGGTCCACAAAAACTTCTCACTGTACAAGTTAAATAGATCCGGTGAAAATACATATACCTGTCTTACGCCCCTTTCTATCTTTGTATATCTGCTGAATTCGTTACCTGTCCGAATGCAGGCAGTTTGCTGCCAGTAGAGATTCTTAATTATCCTAATGTCTTTCCCAAAAATGTTGAGGCTGCTGAGCATCTCCATCAATTCTTTGTAGCGTATTTTGTCGAACGCCTTCGCATTATCAATAAAGCACAGGTATAAGTCCTTCTTCATTTGTATTGTCTTTTCAGAGAGCATTCTAATTATAAATATGGCGTTCCTTGTTCCAGTGTATTTGACGAAACCGCACTGTTCTTGCCCTATCTCTGGCCTGATTCTGCTTCTTGCTCTATCCATCAGTATTCGGATGATCAGTTTTGTAATATGACTCTTTAAGCTGATAGTTCGGTGTAGTTGGCACTCCTTTGCACCTGGCTTCTTAGGCAATTCTATAGTGGTATAATGCCAGACGACCTATGCAAATCGTCTGACATTATACCACTATTATAAATTTCATTTATTATTTCCGTAATTTTCCCTTTGCCGAATTCTTCCAGTGCTATCAGTAGCTCTATGACTATGCCGTCTTGTCTAGCTGCTTTGTTTCTATTCAGTTTGGCCATTGCAGCTTCCACTTCGGACTTTAATATTTTCGGTCCGTCCTCATCTTTGTGTATCATCTGTTGTTTTCTCCTGTCGTGGAAAAGATCTTTTATATATTCTTCCCATCGCTGGTGTATTTCCTCTTTCTCCAGTATTATTGTTCCATCCTTGTATTGTGTTGGTCATTTATTTTAGTAAAATAATATTTATTTCTTAAGTTATGTTGAAATATAATTATAAATGAAACATTGTAATTAATTAAAATGTTAATGAAAATTATTTTGTCTGAGTAAGGTACATAATTGGACCACACATTACTTAAATAAGTAAACAATAATTTTTAGCAGCAGGTTGTTTTTGCAGTATTATTTCATGAGTAGAGGGGCTGAAATATTTAGGTTAGGATTAGGATTAAATAATTATGGTATATTAAAGTATATTGTAGTTAAGAAAACTAATTAGTATTTTGTGTGTCATATATTTTAGTAAAGTAAATTTTAATTTTAAAGTCATATTGGAGCATAAGTTAGAAAATTAACCATTGCAATTAATTAAATTTTTAAGATTTTTTTTTTAGATTTTATACGATTTTATGAATGTTTTATTTAGAATTAGAATTATATAACTAAGGTATACTAAGGTATACTGTAGTCAAGAAAAACAAAAAATATTTTGTGGGTCATTTATTTTAATAAAGTAAATTTTAATTTTAAGTTTTAGTTTGTTTTGGGCTATTCATCTTCTCCTCATTTCATTTTCACACCATTAAATTTTTAAATATATTTTTGCATTATTGTACATGGAATCAAATTTTTATGTCATGGGATTTATGTAGGGTTTTAAGATGATGAATGCGTTTTTGTGGTAAATGAAGAAATTCTTATAAGTGATTAGGTCGTGAATGTTATTAGCTAGGTATAGGATAGACAGTGTAGTCCAACCTCAAACCGCACCCCTCTAGATCATGTGCCACATTTACCGTAAATTCAGTAATAATATTGCATTACGTCACGCGTAACGGTGTACGACGTATCGAGTAATGAAACTGCGAGATATACCAGACATAACACTTTCTTTTGCTCCTCAACTTTGAAATAAGTAAAATGTGTTTTATTATGCTTTAATGTATCTTATTTAAAAATTCCCTTTAAATGATTGTGATAAACCTTTGTGAACAATGGATCTGTCTAAGAGAAAATAAATTAAGTGTACTGTTGTGATTTTGTTTGGGGTGGAGGTAGAAGGCACCAGTCACAATCCTCGCCCCGGGTTCTGCCAGACCTCGCTCTGGGCCCTACCAGACCTTGCCTCGGGCTCTACCAGACCGAACCTCGGGCCCTACCAGACCACGCCCCGGGACTTCCCAGACGTCTGCACGCCACAGATTAAAATAAATATTTGTTTATATCGTATGTTATAATTTATCTAATGCTTCTTTTTTATTTAATGGTTAGAAGTTGATTTTTTTATCTTGATTTTATTTATTGATTATTAATGCAGGTGCCTCAATAAAATCTATAAAGAAGAGCATAGTATGAATAAAAAAGGGTCCCAAACTTAATAAAAACGAACTTTTTCTATCAAAATGTTTAATTTATTATTTAGAGGAAAGATCAAAGTAATCTTTAATTATTTTTAAAAAGCTTTTAATCTCTTCTAACATGTTCAAAATTTTGGCAGAAAATCTTGTTTTGATTTAAGTTAGCGGGTAACTAAATTGTTACAACTGTTTACAATGAAAAACGTTATGATGACATCACCCACTTTTTTACCGGTGACAAAAACATTATTTTGGAAATTCTCGCAAAAATCAAATAATTGTCGGATTTTAATAAAACTTTCAGTACTCATTCACAAATGAATGAAATTATTTTTGACTTGATTATATTTTTTAAATTTTGGTAGTTTTTCTTTTTTACCTCTGTTACCCACTCCACGTAAATCCATGGAATTTTTAAGTGTTGCGATTTATAATTTTATTAATTAACGCAGGACTCATTGGGGAATATAAATCCTCCATTTTTTTTATTTTGCCTCTTTATCTGAAAATCTGCTCCGAAGCGTAAAATAAAAAAGCAATAAAAGTCTGATATCTTAATTGCTTGAATAAATAATAAAAATTAAGGACATTATAGTCTGAAGAAAAATAAAATTCGATTACTAATGAAATTTTCAATGAATTGTTTTCATTTTTTTTTTTGTTATTACAATAATTTATGAAGTTTCAAAAATATTTTTAAAATCTTCAAAAACTGTTGCAGTTAAATTTTTTTGTTAAGAATGGATGATTATATTGCTTATCGAAAATTGAAAAGTTTAATAAAAATCGTTCTGCCTCCATATTTTTAAAATAATTGAATCTTTTCTTTTGTACATTTGAATTTTTTTTGTATGGTAACTTCTATGTGCAAATTAAAAGATCAGAGTTTCTTCACTTACCCGAAAAAAAAATTGTACAATTTTGTTACTTATAAATGCCATACACTTTATCTCTAATCAAGAATCTGTCAACAAATTCTTGATTTACGTGGGGACAGGTTAAAAAGTTCAAATCTGTAATTAAGAATTTAGTTTTATTCTTAATTTCACGCTATAAATAAGTAATACTTGTGCAAATCAGATTAATTTAGCACAAAATTTGCTAATTTTTCAAAGATAATGTGTCACAGATGTATATTTTACTTTTGGAAGATTTTTAAAACCGAGAATTAACTTTTGCTTACAAATGTGTCGATAGCTTAAAAATGGCTGCAAAATTCAAAAATTGAAAAAAGATCTCTGTATTTATATTGCAACCAATATAATTTTGGTTTTAAATAAACCAGAGAGTATTTTGCTTACTGGAAATAGTAAATTTAATCATTTAGCTTTCAATTAAAACTAAAGTCAAAGTTAAAAACCATTTTTTCATCTTTAAAAATTCAGTTAAAAAGTTAGATATCGAATATGCGGTTGGGTACCTATATTAATGGAAGTTAGGATTTTTCGTTTGTATGTTTTTTAGTTTGTGTGTGTGAACCCTCCAGAAATATATTATAGCCACAAAATCTCATTCGGAAGGAAAAATGCACAACCAATACAAACCTGTCAAAATGCATTCATATTTTTTTATATTTTGATATAATATTGATTTTCAACATATTTTGATTTTATTTATGTCTTGATTTTGATTTTGTATTTTTTCAATTACATAATGTCTTGTATGTTTTTTTTTTAGTTTTAGGATTTTTTCTAGTATTTGTTTGTTTATTTTCTCAATTTTGCTTTTTATTTAAACAAGGGCATAATGGTACAGAACATAAATAAAGATTTAAATATATACAAACACAATTTCTTAAGAACTAATTTCGGCCAATACTTCGTTGGAAGAATATGTGTGGCAACAATTCAAGAAAAGAAAACAACTCGAACAGTAATGAAAAAAACCAGGTAAGGAGGGGATTTTATGAAACACAACTCAAATGCAGGAATTGGTAATTGAAAAGATAATAAAATAATTAACCAATAAAAGATAAATCGTACCAAGTGAATGTAAAATGAAAAATAGTACTCACAAACTTCTAAAAAGGTCGAGAGTGCGAACGAGAGGATCTTCCTTTTTTACCCATAGCCGATTGATGTAATTTAATGTGGATTGTTTTACGTAGACGTAGATGATGAACGAACTGTGAATAAACTGTTCACATATTTGCTTGTGCAGTTGGTCAATAGCCGAATCATGCACAGACTGAGTTACTTTCAAATGGTAACTGGAACTATACAATCTTATACTGGAAGAAACGTAATGACTAATCCAGGTTTCCATATATATATATATATATATATATATATATATATATATATATATATATAGTTATTATTAGTGTTATAATAATAATAACACATGGGACTGCAACTGAAAAGCTTTCAGGTTTCGTTTGCTAGGGTACCATCATCAGGCAGTCAATACCATACGCTCTCACACCCTGATTGAGCACTCTGGAAGAATGGTAGACATTAAAAATACAGTAGCTACTATAGTATCTACGCATCGTTTATTCAATAATGAATTAGAACACTCTCACTACTTGCGTATGAATACATGGTATATCACACGCTAAAAGTATTCCTTCTTCTACCGAGAGCCAATAGCTCAGATGTAGAATAGCCGACCGATGCCAATTCAGTCGGGTTTCAATCCTGGTTAAAAGCAATCGGATATCTAACTGTACTGATGAGCGATTACGTTGTGGTTTAATGTGAAATGTACTTCCATTAGTATTAACCGCTTATCTAATCTAAATCTATCTAAACTTATTTATAAATGGAACTGTGTGTGTGTGTGTCCGTTATCTATAGACTCCGAAACGGCTTAATCGATTTTCTTGAAAATTTACACAGTTATACTATAAGCGTCTGCGAGTGTTCTTAGTTAGGTTTTGTGTCGAGGTACCCCCGATAAATATCGAAAATCGATAATTGAAAAAATCGGGTTATAGAAAGAGTGGTCCGATTTTAATCAAATTTGATTCACTCATAGACAAAGACATAAGAAACGATATTCAGAAGTTTCAAGGTTGCAGTTCTTACAAGAGTGCAGAAAATCGATAATATATATATATATATATATATATATATATATATATAAAAGGCCAGATGTTTGTGTGTGTGTGTGTGTCTGTTTAACTGTCTGTATGTCCTTTATACAAATCCGCAATTTTTATCCGATTCTCACCAAACTTCACACAAATATTCTTTAGACTGAGTCTGAGCTCCAGGACCATGGATTGGTTTTAAAGCTTTCATTACACCCGAGCAACGCCGGGCTATACTGCTAGTTATATATATGATAAAATATAGTTTTAAGGCATGTTATATTTATTAGTTTAAGTGCGTAATATCAAGGGTAGGACGTATGTAAATATAAAAGGGGACATTTTACGTCTACCCCCAGAGGCGACAGTCTATTTCATGATAAACGCAATCGTCAGGCCATGTGCGTTGTGTTTATGCTTAAAGTCTTACCTATGCATTGTAGATAGTCTATTGTATAGCATTGTAGGTATTCTAGTACATTATTTTAACGGTTATTTTGGTGGATGTCGTTTGTTAATTTCTTTGTTATTTATTTAGGTTATTTGTTTTGATTCATTTTAATTGCATTTGTTTATTTATTTATTTCATTTATTATCTGTTCGTTTTCAGTTTTCGATTTTTAAGTAGCCTAGTAAGCACTTACGCGCAAATACCCTTGGGAAAGGTATTAATCCGTCTCTTCCCTCCAGTTATGGGTTAAATAACAGGACTGATTGGGTTCCATAGTCTTAGTCGGCAACCAGTCTACCTCAGAAAGCAATGGCAACCTACTGCAGGATAATCTTCTGCCCAGTCAGTCATGTCTCTTTCGAGACATGATCGCCTAAAGCGTGTATCACGGATGGCACTTGACTGACTGACTGAATAATATAATAGTTGGAAACATGATTAAGACTTCTATTGGTCATAAAATGGAGGATCAGTTTATTACTTCATAACAATATTAAACTGATCCCCCACTAATGAATACTTAATAATACATTTCTTCACCTTCTATCTATGAGTCAAATAACAGGACAGATTGGGTTCTATAACCTTGGTCGGCAACCAGTCTACTGCAGGAAGCAATGGCAACCTACTGCAGGATAATCTTCTGCCCAGTCAGTGATCGCCCAAGCGTGTATCACGTATGGCACTTAAATGACTAGAAAGAATTTCTTTTTGTGCCTGCATTTCAGATGAGTTCTAATCGTTTATTTAGTAGTTTATTTTGGTCTGGGAAGGTAATTTTAGCTATTTGTTCTCCAGACAGAGTTTGCAGTTTTTGGGATTCATTATTTTTGACTGATGTTCATTTCCTTATTTTCCGTGATACTTTTGATAGAATTTGTTTTTTGTTTTCAAACTCCCAGATATATTTAGTAAGTATTGTCCTGTTTGCATATTTAGTATTTGTAAATGATGTTTGTGTGCATAGTTTTCAGAGTCCTTTAGTTACTTTTATGTATATTTTTTCTTCGTTATGTACTGAGTTTACTGTAGCTTAGTATATTAAATGCTTCTGCAAGCAATTTCCATTTAAGGGACATTCAATCTTTATTCTACAGTTACGAATGAATCTAATTTTTTCAGGTGGTTTGTTGCTTGTTGTTCTATTGTGCTTTTTTATTATTTATGTCATGTTCTTGGTGCAACTGTAGCTGTGTTTTTGTTGAAAATCTTGTGGAGAGTACTTGATTTTACACGAAAATCCTTTGTACAATAAAGACGAAAGCTGATGATGGTTCGTCTGAAATAGGCCTATATTTCCGATTTATCATGAAATAACTTGTCTGCCTTAATTTTTCTTATATATATATATATATATATATCTGTGTGTGTGTGTGTGTGTGTGTGTGTGTGTGTGTGTGTGTGTGTGTGTGTGGACGTTTCATTGAAAGTTATTATCATTAAGTTTTTTGATATAATTTTTCATGTATTTTTATGAGTTTTTTTCTTTTTCAGAACTGAAATTATATAATCATCGTCTTAAGGTTTTGTATTTTCCAGTGTTTGTGGCTATACGTTTAATCATTATCAAGGATGAAATTTTGTTTTACTTGTAAATAAATAAAACAAAGTTTATTCTTTATAATGGCTAAAAGTTTAGCTGAGAGAGCTCGAAAATATCATCTTTCATGGACAGTGAATGAAAATGA
>JBBBDQ010001604.1:3595000-3725000 GCA_037127315.1 Ascarosepion bandense
CCCGATTTCTCGTTCCGAGCCGTTATTCCGGGCAACAGGGGAAAAAGCTGGCCAAAGCAGTTGCCGTGATAATATTTCTTTTATTTAGGTTTCTGGCGTTTTGATTTTTATGTCATTTTCTAAAGTAGTAATACAGCTATAACTTAATTTGATTGACTTCCTATTGAAAATTTTATTTAATTCTGAGTTTTTTGGGAAGTGCTTATTAACTAATTTAAAAAATATTTTCCCTATTTTGGATTTTACATCTAACTTAAACGGTGGGTTGAACCAAAAAACGTAATGATTACTAGTATTATTTTTCGTTAAACTGGAAAACCTTTAAAATTGTACCAAACTGGCTGGAAATTAAAAATGAAAAATGGAAATAACATGGAGTATAGTAAAAAAATAAAAATTAAAAAAAAGAAGACCAAACCATACAACGGTGGTGATGTCTGCAGACTGTGCCAAGGAGAAAAGTTAGACATTAGGTTGTTTCCAGAACCAAAAAACAAAAAAAAATCACTGACTGAAAGATCAGTAATAATGTTCATATGTAATCACACCTATACATATTAGGATCATATAAACCTGGATACAAGTGATTTAAGATCCCTTAAGTAAGTCCTTCCTAATTTTGAAAAATGTCGATGGTCTCAAAATTTCAGTCGCACGATCGTAAAAATCCATTTTTGTACGTTTGAAAATCGTTGGAAAATCATTTATTATAAATCATCTGAAGATACCGAAAGGTTGAAACCTAGGTTGCAGAAATAACACATACGCGCAAATACCATTGGGAAAGGTAGTAATCCCTCACTTCACTCCAGTTATTGGTTAAATAGCAGGACAGATTGGGTACTATAGTCTTGGCTGGCAACCAGTCTACCGCAGAAACTAATGGAAACCTACTGCAGGATAATCTGCCCAGTAAGTCATGTCTCTTTCGAGACATGATCGCCCAAGCGTGTATCATGTATGGCGTTTAACTGACTGATACATATATATATATATAGTCATCCGTAGACAGATCTGTTTCGCTGTATCACAGCTCACCAGTATGGTTAGACTCCGATTGCTTTTAACCCAGGATTGAAACCCGACCGAATTGGCGTCAGTCGGCGATTCTACCTCTGGGCTATGGGCGCTCGGTAGAAGAAGGCAGACTTTTTAGCGTATGCATTATCATTATACAAGCCCAATAGCCAGACTGCTCTAATTCATTACGGTATGAGCGATAGGTACATGCCAGAGTAGCTACTGTTTTTCAAAGTCTAACATTCTTCCAGAGTGCTCAATATATATATATATATATATATATATATATATATATATATATATATATATCCTTCCTGTCACGGAGAGAGAGACAATAACGAAACAGCGTCGGCTTATTTCATTACAGAGATATAATAGCGAGAAAGCCTTGGCCAAGTTCATTCTCTTTACTACATGTTATTAAACTTTACTAGCAATTATTAAAGATGTTGCCGCGTGTTTACTTTTAATAGTGCCTTATTATTTTATTTTTTACACACACACACACACACACACACACACATATATATATATATATATATATATATATATATATATATATATATATATATTCTCTATTATACTAAAGACAAATATTTTGCGGTCATTTTTTACGTATATATATATAATTAATAAAGCGCAAATGCTGTTCTCAATTTGAAATTAAAACAAGCGAGATTATCGTTAAATTTAAGGTGACTTCTAATCAATTTGCGATTAATTTAATCATATGATGGGCAAATGATGATTTTATTGTGAGAAACTGTGGTGGACATATTTATGGTGGCACGACCGATCATCCATTTTGTGCCTCAACTTGAATGATAATCTTTGCGATGTTTTTTTTTTTTTTCAAACGATATGATTTGCTACAAGAAAAAAAAAATGGTAACATTAATGTTTGGCAAAATCAGGTTATTTTGTTTTTGTTTTCTTTTTTGTATTTCTCTCATCTGTCATATTTTAGATTTTTTTAAAAAGTTTTTAGTATTTTATTAGTTTACATTTGTTTTCTTTCTTTTTTCTTTCTGAAGGTAACACGAGATGCTGACTGGCTTCGCCTGTTTCCGCGTCTTTTTACGAGGTCAGGAGCAAGATGATCCGGTAGTCATAAGTGGGACAAATGTCACAGGCTAGTTTAGCGTGTTAACATAGCTTGACCTTCAGTGAAAAGGTCAGCCATGTTACGACTACAAAGTAGCACCGCACGACAATTACCACTTGCTACTATTACTAATAACAATAACAATAATGTTTTTATATTATTAATACCAATGATAATAATAATAATAATCCTACTGTTATCACTACTAATATCACGGTTAAAAATCCATAATGGTGTAATTTTCCGGGGTTTTTTTTTGTTTTTTTTTTTCACTTTTTGTAAATTCTGACTTCTCTATTTTGATTCTTTCCAAGCGACACCCTTTATGACCATAAATACGATAATAATATTTTAAAAGCATTATCTTAATATTTATTATATTTGAGCCAAATATCAAAACAGTAAAGATACAATCAAATATTAGATCAAATGTCTTTTTTTACAGTAATGCTTATCATTTTATATTGAAATAGTAAACCATACTTCAAAGAATCTGCTAAAAAAATCTTGCTAACGGTTAAACTGAAAATTCTTCTTCTATGTACCGTGTCCCTTCAGGACGTAGGCGATTATAGCCTTCCATATCTCCCTATCACTAGTAGCTCTTAAAACGCTTTCTCCTGTTACTTCATCCAAACCCCTTTTCTGCCATCCACTTGCTCAAGCCCGTCAAGTGTTTTACGCGTAACTTTCCCCTGTTTCTCTTTCTCTATAATTGACCTGTAAGTAACAGATTCTCCGACCTCTTTCCTCATGACATATTCCAAGAATTTCAGCTGTCTTTTCCTGGTGTTAAGTATTAGTTTCCTTTTTCGTTTTCATTCTCTCCAAAACCTCATCGTTGCTCGCATTTACACTCCATGTTATCTTCAGCATCCTTCTGTAGAACTACACGTCGGGTGCTTCAAATCTCTACTTCACCTTTGATGAGATTGTCCGGCATTCACTGCCATATAGAAAAACAGACATCACATAGCAATCCAGTACTCTTGTTCTGTCTCACAATAGCAATTCAGTACTCTTGCTCTGTCTCACAATAGCAATCCAGTACTCTTGTTCTGTCTCACAATAGCAATTCAGTACTCTTGCTCTGTCTCACAATAGCAATCCAGTACTCTTGTTCTGTCTCACAATAGCAATTCAGTACTCTTGCTCTGTCTCACAATAGCAATCCAGTACTCTTGCTCTGTCTCACAATAGCAATTCAGTACTCTTGCTCTGTCTCACTGTCGCACTGTCCGTCTTCTGTTAGACGACTTCTCAGGTATTTAAATTTTTGTACTGATTTGATTTGTGTATCCCCCGCCTGTAGTTGGCATTTTGGGCTCCGCTTTTTATGTGTCGTAAATACAGTTCTTACATATTCTGTGTATGTCGAGCGCCAAGTTGGGTCCCCTTAAACCACAAAAAAAAATGTTTACATTCTGTGGAAATGTGAACTAATTGTAGTGTTTGAATTCTTACTCGCACTCCTTGAAATAAGGTCTGGTCTCCACCGAAAAAAAAAACGCTGGCAACGTGAAAGTTATTTTTAACCTATTCAAAGATGAAGAAAAAACTTGAAGCAACTGAAATGTGCTTCTACAGAAGGATGCTGCGAATATCATGGATCAAGCATGTGAGCAATGATGAGGTTTTAGAAAGGATGGAAACGAAAAGGAAGTTAATACTGAGCCTCAGGAAGTGACAGCTGAAGTTCTTGGGACATGTAATGAGAAAAGAAAGCTTGGAGAATCTGATACTCGCATGCCAGACAAAAAGAAACAGGAGAAAGCAGCGGATAACATATTTGAAAGGCCTAAGCAGGTGGATGGCAGTGTAGGGTTTGGGTGGGGTAATGGAAGAAAACGTTCTAATATCTACTAGGGATATGGAGAGCCATGATCGTTAACGTCTTGAAGGAGGATGGTACATAGAAGAAGAATGCTCACTGAAAAGTCCGATATTGAAATTAATATCCGGTATTAATACCAGATATTTACAGACAAATCTTATAGACAGATGCAGGTATTCTTCATAGCCAATAAGACATATTTTTCGATCTTATCTAAACTTATTTATAAATGGAACTTTGTCTGTGTGTGCATGTGTCTGTGTGTGTGTCCGTTACCTATAGACTCCGAAACGGCTGAACCGATTTTCTTGAAAATTTACACAGTTGTACTATAAGTGTCTGCGAGTGTTCTTGGCTAGGTTTTGTGTCAAGGTACCCCCGATAAATATGGAAAATCGATAATCGAAAAAATCGGGTTATAGAAGTAGTGGTCCGATTTTAATCAAATTTGATACACTCATAGACAAAGACATAAGAAACGATATTCAGAATTTTCAAGATTGCAGTTCTTAAAATAGTACAGAAAATTGATAATATATATATATATATATATATATATATATATATATATATATAAAAGGCAAAATGTTTATCTCTTTATCTGTCTGTATGTCATTTATACAAATCCACAATTTTTATCCGATTCTCACCAAACTTCACACAAATACTCTTTAGGCTGAGTCTGAGCTCCAGGACCATGGAGTAGTTTTAAAGCTTTCATTACGCCCGAGCAACGCCGGTCTATACTGCTAGTCAGCCATATTTGCTTGTCTTGAAGTCAGACATTTGGCGTCTCAATTATATGTCACTTTTGGGATTTAAAACGATTCTTAGTTCCTGAAATTTTTGCCTCATCAGTTTTGCTTTGTCTACTTTTGTTTTGCATATATTGTTTGCTTATTGTTATTATTTGTCCTACTCTTTCTTGCTATTGTTTATTGGAGACTTTGTCAGTTCTTTCTGTTGGAATCTTCTACTAATTGCATTTAACCATAGCCAGTTAATCTACATATATTTTGAGCAAAAACATATCCTAAGGTAGGTACAAAGATTTATTCGAACTATTAAAACTAAATCAATTCGTGAAGTAGGTACACAAAAATAGAAAGGGGTGTAAGGCAAGGATGTCTTCTTTATTACAATCACTGGGGTATATCCTCATCCCTCAAGGACACATGACCCAGTGGATATAGACGTTGGTTAGTTTCTATGACTTGACCCGAAGAGTTGTGAGTTCAATTCCAGGCTACAGCAGTAGTGAACAAGCAACTTGCTTGGTTAGAGGGAGATAACTCATGACTTCCAATCGTGGAATTACTACTAGGCAAGGAATGAGATTGTTATGCTGCAGTGATTGTAATAAAGACTTCGATTCAAAATTATTAGCACCTGAAGAAGGCCGGAGCGTACAGCGACTGAAACGTCATACAAATGGCAACAAAGATGCGGACAATAGTCCGAATAATGTAAATACTGTAGATCTCATGTGTATTTGTCCTGTCAAGCAGCATTCGTGTGTATAATCAAGGTGTGTATATGTATCATTTTTCTTTTTTGTCTCATCGGGATTCGAATGGGCGACTAGTTGTCATTTTAATCTATATCTGATAGATAGCTGTATCCTTATTTGGAGAAGTTTAATGTGAGAATAAAAGAATTTAAGTTACACCGGTTGTGGTTGTAGACAAACATATATTCTTAAAGTATGGATTTTATAAAAATTGGTAATATAATATAATAAAGTGTGTTTGATGCGTGTTTATATATGTTTAAAAACCTTTATGGCAAAATATTTGTAAGATCGGTTGACGAAAGGCGAATTGAAAGGCAATACTGAAAGTCGACTGGTAGCCGCTCAATACCAAATATCTGAATGCTAATTATTTCCTGAAGAACATCTATCATCAAGTGAATTCGGACAAATGCAGACTGTGCGGCATTGAGGGGAAAATGTCAGCGGCATAAGAAGCGCATGTGGAATGATTCCGTAGAAAGAAAACAAGTCATTATAACCTTGGGTTTGTGCCTACAGATCTTATTCAAAATTGCTGTTTGACAGAATAACAGTAACTCCGGTCTGCTTAGTATACCTATAGCAGAAACCACAGGTGGGCCCTGTGAGTGTTAAACAAACACAAATAAGCTTGAGATTGTTTAGCCAATCTAGCCGACAAACACTCGAATTACGAGCGGCTAGGCATTATTTAGACAGTGATTTATTCAACTCTTGTTTACATTGTTCGGACTATTCTCCTCAACTTTATTACCATATTAACGACGTTTCGCCCGTTGTACACTCCTGTCTTCTTCAGCTAATTAGAATTTAGAACCAATCCCTTTATTTTGATGACTGGATTATACCACTCTCGTTCCATGTGCGATGATGCTTCCAGGTGCCATGTGGTTGTCTCTCTTTAACTCGGCGCTCTCAATTATTTGTTCACCACTGCTGTTGCCAGGTATTGAACTCACAACCCACTGGGTCAAGTCACTAGAACTAACCAATGCTTTAACTCAATTCTCTAAGTTATTTGTTCACCACTGCTGTATCCAGGTATTGAACTCACAACTCTTTGGGTCAAGTCACTGGAACTAACCAATGCTTTAACTCAATTCTCTAAGTTATTTGTTCACCACTGCTGTAGCCAGGTATTGAACTCACAACTCTTTGGGTCAAGTCACTGGAACTAACCAATGCTTTAACTCAATTCTCTAAGTTATTTGTTCACCACTGCTGTTGCCAGGTATTGAACTCACAACTCTTTGGGTCAAGTCACTGGAACTAACCAATGCTTTAACTCAATTCTCTAAGTTATTTGTTCACCACTGCTGTTGCCAGGTATTGAACTCACAACTCTTTGGGTCAAGTCACTGGAACTAACCAATGCTTTAACTCAATTCTCTAAGTTATTTGTTCACCACTGCTGTAGCCAGGTATTGAACTCACAAGTCTTTGGGTCAGGTCAATGAATATAAACAACATTTTTATCTACTGGCTAATGGGATCTTGAACATGTAGGTATGGCAGTAAAGATGAAGATAACAGGCTAAACAATTTAAATAATGTAAATCCTACCTCATCTCAGAAGGTTAAACAAACTTTGGTTTAATAGTAATGGAAGCTCTTGTTAATATTTTTATGTTCCATACTTTTGCCTAAGCCTTTGTTATGATGGTCATATTTATCTGATTTCGTTATAATGTTTTTTCTTTTGTATTAAAACATATACACACATAAAACACACACACACGCACACACATATATATAGACACACATATAGAGACACAGTAGAATATTAACGAAAAAAGAAAAAGATTTTCTTACAGACTTTATATCAAAAACCAGCAATTTTTACGGACCTCCAAAGATACACAAATCAAACACAATTAAAGCCGCTATCCAAGAAGAAACCCTTCTTCTTCTATGTGCCTTGTCCCTTCAGGACGTAGGCGATCATGGATCTCCACGTCTCCCTATCCCTTGTGGCTCTTAGTATGTTTGCTCCTGTTGCTCCTGGCAACCCCCGTTCCGTCATCCACCTGATCAGGCCCTGCAAATATGTTATCCGCTGCCTTCCTCTGTCTCTCCTTCCTTCTATCTGACCAGTCAGTATCAGGTTCTCCAGGCTTTCCTTCCTCATTGCATGTCCCAGGAACTTCAGTTGTCTCTTCCTGATGCTCAGCATCAATTTCCTTTTTGTTGCCATTCTTTCTAACACTTCGTCGTTGCTTGTATGCTCAGTCCACGATATCCGTAGCATCCTTCTGTAGAACCACATTTCGGCCGCTTCCAGTTTTGTCCTCATTTTCGATGATATTGTCCAGCATTCACAGCCGTACTGAAGAACTGACATCACGTAGCAGTCTAGCACTCTTTTCTTCGTTTCTATTGAGATCTTCCTGTGTGTTAGTATTTTGCTCATCTTCTGGAACGCGTCCTTTGCCATGCCAATTCGCCTTCGGATCTCCGTGTCGCACTTTCCATCTCCTGTTAGAACACTTCCTAGGTACTTAAATTCTTGGACTTGTTTGATTCTGTTATCCCCCACCTGTATTTGGCATTTTGGGTTGTATCTTTTGCTGATGACCATGCACTCAGTTTTCTTAAAGTTTATTTGTAGTCCCATCTTGTCACTCTCCACTGCTACTTTCTGTATGAGATCTTGCAGTTTCCTTTCCGTGTCCGCAATCAGTACGGTATCGTCCGCGTATCTTATGTTGTTCAGGTTGTGGCACCAAAATGTCGAAGAAACCCTAGTGATCTTAAATTCAGACCCACTGTAGCAGGGTCAGTCTGCCCAACAAACAGACTGGGCAACTCAATAGATGAAATATTACAACCATACACCACAAAAATAAAATGCTACATCAAAGACAGTATACATTTTCTAAGCTTCATACCAAAAAAAAGTAGACCCAGGTACACTCATAGTAACATTTGGCGTGAACTGCCTGTACAGCGACATACCCTATGAACTAGGTATCCAGGTCATTATACTTTGGATTGAAAAAACACCCAGAAATACTTCCCACACGCTTCACAAAATAATTTCTTATACAGTGTATAGAAATTACTTTAGACAACAATTCATTCCAATTTAATAACCAAAATTATATTAAAAAATGTCGGAAATTTACAGATGTAACGGGTCTCCTGATTGGCTGATTTAACCCGAACCTCGTTTTGAACTTTAGGCGGGCTTTACCAGAGGTTTTATGTTTTTTTTACACGATGGTTTTGTTCACTCCTTTTTCTCAGCTAGCACGAACAGTATCGGACGTATTTGTGCCGCTCCGGATTTTTGTTGCAGCAGGGCCTAAATTGGCGCCCACTTGTCTCGCTATATCGAGACCATCTTACCAATTCTTTGTAATCTTTTAGGCTAATGCCACAACTTTGTAACAGAGAAATCTCTTGTTACCCTTCTTACCTTAAAAAGGATACCCTATGGGCAAAGCCTTGCCTTCCTAGAGAAAAATTCTCTAAGCACTATCATCTTATACCAAGATAAGAAACTGTGAAAGAAGCTGACCCAGAAGAAAGTTCCTGTACGTCGCGGATCGCAGTTCCTTGTGACTTTTTCATCCCACTCCTAGACGGAGGATACTATACCAAGCTAAGCAGAGAAAAGAGACTATACCAAGCTACACTGTAGCAGCAAAATTCAGCATTATTTTGCAAGACAAATAAATTGTTTTTTCTATACCAGGTATGTCTTGTTATGTTTGATAATTTCCTTTCACTGCTTAAGCGCTAAGCTATGTGAATATATTTCTCACAAAAAACAGGTACCGTGATGGGGACAAAAATAGCACCGACATATGTAACACTCACACTAGCATATCTAGAAGAAAGCCTATAGAACAAAATAAGAATATGGGGGAAGATATAAAAACAGAATTCATGATTTATCATTAAAAAATATCCAGATGATTATTTTATCTTTTGAAGATCAACATGGGAAGACATAAATAAACTACACAATTTACTCCAAAGCTTGCACCCCAAAATTCAGTTCACACTAGAATGTAACGATGATAAATTGCCATTCCTAGACATACTCATAAAATAAAAACAATTAAATCATCACAGACATTTGCCATAAACCCACAGATACTCAACAATACCTCCATTTTAAGAGTCACTACCCTAAAAGTTGTTTAAAAACCATCTCCTGCTCTCTAGCACGATGAATTTGCACAATACTAGCTGACGAAACTCTTCATAAAATACGCCTAGAGGAAGCAAGAAAAACACTAGAAATAAGAGGATACCCCACTCCGCTAATAAATTAGGGTTTCCAACTGGCAGAAGAAATACCATTAGAATCTCTCCGGAATCCAGAAACAAAAAAAAAACACATGAAAAAGAAAAAGCCTTCTCGCATCCGTCTCCGAACTCAACAAAAACAACCCAGAATTATTTACAAAGATAAAAAGACACCTAGAATTACTTAACAAAAATCATAAAATAAAATAAATCCAAATCAAAAGCAAACGCCAAACCCAAAACTTAAAAAACATACTACCCTCATCAAAATTAGAGCAACACACAACAAAGGGGTCCACAAAATGCAACAAAAAAGATGTGGGGTATGCAACATAATAATAGAAGGAAAACACTTCAAGTTCGAAAACACATTCGAAATAAAAACAAATCTGTGCTGCAACACTAAAAACATGACTTATACTTTAAAATGTGATGAATGCGCAAAAATATACGCATGGGTGACACGAGGCCTGAATAAAAGAGTTTCTCTGCACAGAAGTAACATTAAAATAGCTAATAATAGGAAATTGTACGTTTCCCAACGCTTACACGAATGCAATGGAGTTCAATTCAGAGTAATGCCTATCTACCAAAATACAGATTATAACACACTCATGATGCAGGAAGAAATATTTATAAAAAATACAAGACTTCTCTCAACAAAACAACATGACAAACCTAGACCACACATAGATATACTAAATTCAAACGCGCTAAAAAAAGTCGCGAACCTTTGCAAAAAATAGTATTCCAAAAACAACAAAAAGAACTAGATGACCCGTAGAGTAGAATTGAATCAAAATCGCTGAAATAATTTCAAATTATAAAGAAGAAATCAAATTTCGCAAGTCAATTTTAAAAAATAATTCTCAAAACGGAAGATATTTAAGAAGCGAGTGTGAAAAAAACAAAAAAACAAAAAAACACGCACGCTTATGAACTTTCTGGCCTGCTCACCGACCACTTATCTATATATACACGGTATCTTAGTCTGTCAGAAAGAAAAATAGATCTCCATATGTAAAGTCACATGTTTATTTGCCTGAAGAGAGTTAACTTTGAACTCGAAACACGTGTAACGGCACAAATACCATTATGACATTTAATATATTATACAAAAAAGCAAGTAATAATAATAATAATAATAATAATAATAATATATCTACGTTTTAAACAAAACGTTTCCGGCTTCTCGCACTTTTTCTTCTATACCAATTTCTCTCGTGTGAACAATCCATACTTCTGTTTTTTAATATATATATATATATATATATATATATATAAACTGTTAAATATAAGAGATAATGAATATCTGTTATGTTTAATCAAGAGCTGTTCTAAACGTCGTATTTTGGCTTTAATTTCAGGTGAAAATAAAGACAAAAATTCTCCATTTGGATAATTTTTTATTAAGTTGGTTCTAAGCTTATTATTTCGAGCTCTCACGCGATGTGACGTCATAGAATCGCATTACAAATTTACGAACTGCGTTTGCTATTTTTGGTAACTGTTATCTTTGCTTAGCAAAGTTTTATGTCAACACAAGATAAAATCGTTGCTGATGGTGGATGTTTTTATGTTAACGTCCTTGTAATCTCACTGAAGGTGGTTCATGTGAGCCGAGAGCTGAGTGGTTGTAGTAAAACCAATTTATGTAGTGGGTTTATTATTAGTACCAGAGATACAATCTCTGAACCGGCATGTAAACTAATACACTACATTGATTTTCTGTAGAGGATTTAGTTGCGTGGTTGTCGAGTTATTACAGAGTATGAGGTCAATTGTTTTAAATTTTTTATAATATATGATGAGCTTAATTTGATTATTTTTATTTATTGGTTTAACATTTCTACGTATTATGTTTTTGGGAGTTTTTTCATCTTGTTTGTAATTATTATGTATTTGGTTGCAATAGTATAAGTTAATAGTGTTATGTTTATTTTGATGTACACCATTATTATTAGTATTATCAATATTGTTAGAGCTATTGTTAACTTTATTGAGATCCATTTTAATTTGTTGATCAATAACGGAGTTAGGAAATCCATTATTGACAAGTGTTTGCTTCATGTTGCGTAATTCTTTATAAAATATGGATTTGGAAGAAGATATCATTTCTGTGCGTTGAATTAAGTTTTTTATAACAGCAAACTTATATCGTTGGGGGCATTCACTATTATAATTAAGAACACACAAGTTTATGCTAGTTATGTTAGTCTACACATTGTTGGTAAATTTATAGTGAGAGAAATGTTTTATAGAATATACTCAGAAACTTGCTAAATGGTATTAAAAAAACGAAATGTCATCACAGGAATGAGAATATGTTTCCATGTGCTGATGTTGATTTGCTCAGAAAACACATACAGAAAAAATAATCTCTTACAAAAACAATATGTAACATTTATGATCAGGATTTTCATTAGATACTGAAGTGAACAAACAATTTAAAATAAGGGAAATTGAAGAATTGTTTCCCTCAACATTCTACAGTAGAGCTTGCAATCATTAAACAGTATCTTGAGATGTCTTCTATAAGTATTAATTCGAAAGTTCACTGGCTATTGAACAACAAGCTTATGCTAAATTAGATGCGTTGCATGCCAGTTGATCATATTAGATTCATACATGTGATGTAGCAGCTTTTTCGTCTATATTGCGAAGGAAATATATCTTCTTTTTTAAATCAAGTTCACTCCATGCAAGGCAATAAAACCACTAAGACGCAATGGGTTACTTGATTTGAAAGATTTAGGAAATAGAAATATTACTAATGAGCGAGAACAGAGAAAGAGTAATCATGAGGTCAGTAGATATTGATTGAAATTGCATTTCAATTTTTGAAGATTAAAGTTAGGTGGAAATCATGGAGGTAGAAGAGAGTTCCACAAGCGAAAATTGCGTGGAAAAGAAACTGTTAGCATAGAACATATGGTTACATCTAACCAACGCAATTGTAAATTGGTGAGATCATGACGCTAATCTAGTCAGTCAGTTAAGTGCCATACGTGAAACACGCTTGGGTGATCATGACTCTAAAGAGACATGACTGACTGGGCAGAAGATTATCCCGCACTAGGTTGCCATTGCTTTTCGCAGTAGACTGGTTAACTGCCAAGGCTATAAAACCCAATCTGTCCTGTTATTTAACCCATAACTGGAAGGAAGAGTCGGATTAATACCTTTCCCAAGGGTATTTGCGCGTAAGTGAATGCAATGAATTCAACTGGAATTCGAACTCGGCTTCCCGATTTCTCGTTCCGAGCCGATATCCACTGCACCACAACCGCACTTAAATTTTAAACAGTCTAGTTACCAAAGCGAAGAGTTCAACCGAACAATTACCGTGAAGGTATTTATAGAAAAGACACAGGAAGGCAACCTTACGACGGCGGATTAGTGAGTGAAGCCGAGTGCCCAGATCAGGACCAATAATATTTCTGAGTCTTCTTTGAATTATATAAAACAAAATCTAGATATATAGCAGGAGCACTAGACTATATGTGGCAGCAATATTCTAATCATAGACGAATTATAGAATTATAAATATGTAGGATAGATTACGCAGAGAAAAATTGTCTCTCATACACAGAGAACCAACATTTTTAGCTGATGAGCTAGGAATGGATTCAATATAGATTTTTGACTTCATGTCAGATCGTTAGCCTCTAAAGGCACAACGAGTCATTTTTCCGAATTTTAGTACCAATTATGATGATGGACAACAGAGAAAGTTCTCTCAGATTAATAATACAGAGCATTTGTCTATATTTCTGATATGAAGTAGTATTTACAGTATTACAGAACTACTGGTCTAATATTTGTTGCCATTTGTACGATGTTTTGGTCGTTGTACGCTCCGGCCTTCTTCAGGTTCCTAGAACCTGAAAAAGCACCTAGCACCTGAAGAACGGCCGAAACGTCGTACAAATGGCAACAAAGATGTGGACAATAGTCCGAATAATGTAAATACTGTAATACAGAGCAGTTTAGCTTCGAAGGTGTTAAAATTAACAAGCCATCGTTTGCCTCAGTTAACAACGGACTGAAGTTCATTTTGTACATAGGTCGCCGTTTTGAACTCGATCGAACTTAATATCGAACAGGAGTAAATGTGTGTGTCATCTACGCAAATACCAAGTCGGGAAGGTCATTAGTGAAAATTAAAAGCAAAGTAGGCGAAATATTTTGTCGACTTATACACAAAGTCATTGTCAGTTAGTGATACTATGATCTGAATTGAAGTGAGCACAAGACCGACTATTAGATGAGTAAACACGAGATATTTTGCCACTCTTTTTCTAGATAGTAATTTTTTATTCTTTTCTTTCTTCATTTCTTTCTTATTCTCAACCTCTCCCGATTCCTTCATCTTTACCTGCCACACCCACCACTTTTTCCTTTCTTCTCGTCTTTCTTATTTTGTTCGTTTATATCTGTTTTCCTTCATCTTCCGTCTTATGATTTTACCCTAAGTTTGTTTTTTGTTTTTTTTTATATCCAATCCTTACATTAATTTTTTTTATTGGCTACCGCTAAAAAGATTGAAAGCCGACTGCTGTCGCCATCTGGCGTGCATAGAAACCACAATGGCGGGAAATCTACTGCACGTTTCTTAACGTTTCTTCTTTGCCCAGAGTTCCAGCGCGTCTTCCAGGAAGCTAAAATTTATTTGTGACTCATCATTTTTCTCTGCTTGCTTCTCTCACCACAAATTAAATTAGCATTCATTTTTATGAAGGTCGCCATAATCTGTATCATTTTTTGTAAAAGTAGTCGTAACACATTTACCAAGGCTCTTCATATATATAATATTCCGAAATGAACATTTCCTTCTCATTATCTTCTATTGTTGCTCGTATTATCTGCGCTGGATCGAGACTACAATACCCTTCGGCCAATTCTCCTCAGGCTCGCTTCATTCTTTCTTATTACAATAACATTGTTATTTGGATCGATTTTACAGTGTCAGAAGGCACATTGCAAACAAGGCTGCATTTGCTCAAATGTTGGTGATCTTTGGAGGAATGGACAATTTCTTCAGTAAAAGAATTTTGCTTTTTTTAACGAAAAAACAAAATATTTTAAGAAAATTGACATAAAAGTAGGATTAACTTCAAATCATGCAATAAAGGAATGTAGCAAATTAGCTCTGCTGGAACAATTGGGACAAAATTAGGTACAATGGGGTGGAAATACAAAATTAAATACGACTGGGTAGGAATTTAGCGAGAATTGTGCAAATGACTTGTGTTCAACTAGTAGAGAAAAAATTAGCTATGCACAAACACAGTTAGGATCATTTACATTTTAAATTTAAGACAGGAGACTAGAACTAGTAATCTATCTAGGATAAGATACCAGGTCTAGTAATATATTCGAGTCGTGAAAACAAAATATAGTAATCTGTCCAGTCCAAGAGATCAGAACTAGTAATATATCCAAATCAGAAGACCATGTCTAGTAATCAATCCAAGCCACTTGACCAAATCTAGTTATATATACGAGTGATGGTACCAGATCTAGCAATCTATAACGGACAACACACCAGATCAAGTAATATATCCAAATAAGGAGACAATATCTAGTAATCAGTTCAAGCCACGAAACCAGATCTAGTAATCTATCCGTCTCAGGAGACTAGGTCCATTAATCTACATATGCTAAATGACCAGATTTAGTAACCTATACATAACAGGAGACCTAATCTTGCAATCTGTCAGAACACCAGATTTTTTAATAATAAAGAAAGAGAACAGAATTTTGTAACCAACACGGTTTCAAGATCATTCAAGGCGTTAATGGATATCAAGAAACCCGGGATGGGAACACAAATAACTTGACTGATGACATAACTACCAACGAAATGTTCGGACATACAGTTTTGCACGCCAAAAGCGATCTGCTTTTTGTTGTCTGGTACTGTGGAGTAAAACTACAACGCCTAAATTACAATATGACAGACTCCTGAATGGTCCAACTTGCAAGAAAATGCATGTAGACAAAGTTAGAAACTGATAAAATTTGACTGAGAAAAGAAATTCAAAATGTAACATATTGTCATACAGCCTTGTGCAAATTAATTGAAACAACTGCTTTAGTTTCTTTTCTTTCTTATTACGGTCAGTTTTAAACCAACTGGAGTGACAGGGTGTAACCGATTTCAATGTCTTTCTCAGATTAGTTAATTTGCAGTGGTATGCAGTAATATGAATTTATTTTCGGGGTGTATGATGAAATTCATTTGGCTTTGAAAAATACTGCGTCATCAGTGATTGCATCAGATTTTATCTCGCTCAGACACTATCGCCTCGACTGTAGTTTGATTCTCCTACGGCTAATGTCTGCGATGAATATTACTCCAAGGAGGCCGACGAAAGTTGCAACGCTGCGTGACCACACTGCCAAGCCTTACAAAGATATCGCGGATATTGTTGGTGTCGAGCTTTCAATTGTTAGTCGTGCTATCAAGGCGAAAAAAACAAACTGTATTCGTCAATCCAAAATGTAAAGGAAAATACGATCGAAAGGGAAAAACAACGCCAACAGGGAAAGTGTGAAAGATCCTAAGATTCGATTTGTTACAAATAATTTGCACAAGGGTGTCAGCTTTTGTGACATCTGTGAATGTAATAAAGAGAGAACAGAAGATCAAACTCTTCAGGTATTGAAAATTAGACAACAAACAGTGAAGAGCCTGCCTTTATGCGTCATGTCTCTTCAGAACATGGGCGATCATAGCCCTCTCTACCTTCCTGTCCCCCTTTTTTTTAATCATTTCACCCCGAGCAAGGCGGAAACGCCACTGATGTGCAGGGGGCTACATAACTGTAAAAAGATTAATTAGAAAAGAGTGAGGAGTACAAACTAGTTAGAAAGGAAAAATAGAAAGCTGAGAAAGCAGGTGCGATGACAGATACATAGGTGGAGAGAAAGGGAAGGTTATACGGGGGTGGGAAGAGAGCTAGAGTACAGTGGTTAGTAGATGAGTATTGACTTTGCATTTACATTTCTGGAGGTTGTAGCCGTCAGGAAAGCAAGAATACGGGAGCGTGTTCCACAAGCAGGAAGTGCGAGAGAAGAAGCTGCAGGAGTAGAATCGTCGTCTGCATTTGCAGGTCCTAATAGGTTTTGTCTTTTTGTTTTTTTCGCCCAAACCCTGTTCTACTACGAGGGTTATTCAATAAATAAAGTGAATGTTTCTAAGGTGAATTTTTCTAATACAGAGAGAAGCTTACTTTTTTTTTCAACGTAGTCTCCCAGCAGTGTCACACATTTTTCC
Organism: Ascarosepion bandense; assembly: GCA_037127315.1. Taxonomy (NCBI): domain Eukaryota; kingdom Metazoa; phylum Mollusca; class Cephalopoda; order Sepiida; family Sepiidae; genus Ascarosepion; species Ascarosepion bandense. The sequence goes on from JBBBDQ010001604.1 coordinate 3,612,012, forward strand.
CATCTGTCCACAAGCTTCCGTATTCCCACAGCGTAAAAATCTTTGGACTGATGTCTCAGCCAATCGCTTATAACACTTTTGACTTCATCGTCACTTTCAAACTTCTTTAAACAATTTAGCCCACTTGTAGACATTTTTTTGCTGAAACATGTGGCACCATACACAGTTGACATTCCCCTATGTATTTCAACTGGTTTGCAACCGTTAGCAACCAAAATCTTGATAACTGACCTCGGTTCAATCCTTCAGCATGCTTTATGTTTGGCCATCTTTGTTAATCTCCAAAACTCTCAAACTTTTTTCAATCTGCAAAAACAAAATTAAATCCGTTTCAAAAAGTAGTAAAGTAAAAAAAAATGAAAAAAGTAAGCTTCTATCTGTATTAGAAGTCCTTATACCGAAGAATTGACCTTATTTATTGAATGACACCCATAGAAGTGTTTATACCAAAAAATTCCACTTATTTATTGAATGACCGTCGTAGAAGTCCTTATACCGAAAAATTCACCTTATTTATTGAATGACCCTCGTAGAAGTCCTTATACCGAAAAATTCACCTTATTTATTGAATGACCCTCGTAGAAATCCTTATACCGAAAAATTCACCTTATTTATTGAATGACCCTCGTAGAAGTCCTTATACCGAAAAATTCACCTTATTTATTGAATGACCCTCGTAGAAATCCTTATACCGAAAAATTCACCTTATTTATTGAATGACCCTCGTAGAAGTCCTTATACCGAAAAATTCACCTTATTTATTGAATGACCCTCGTAGAAATCCTTATACCGAAAAATTCACCTTATTTATTGAATGACCCTCGTAGAAGTCCTTATACCGAAAAATTCACCTTATTTATTGAATGACCCTCGTAGAAATCCTTATACCGAAAAATTCACCTTATTTATTGAATGACCCTCGTAGAAGTCCTTATACCGAAAAATTCACCTTATTTATTGAATGACCCTCTTAGAAATCCTTATACCGAAAAATTCACCTTATTTATTGAATGACTCTCGTAGAAGTCCTTATCCCAAAAAATTCACCTTATTTATTGAATGACCCTCGTAGAAGTCCTTATCCCAAAAAATTCACCTTATTTATTGAATGACCCTCGTATCTATTTATTTAAGCTCATCAAGCAAGTTATACGCTGCTTTTCTCTGAAGAAATCATGTGCTCGTCATTTTAAAAGATATAACGAACGCATTGGTTTATCATTTTACGACGACCGCCCTGGGCATGACGATAGCAATCCTCTGATCTGGCAGTTTTGAAACCATCTCTTTATTGCTGTTGTTCCCAGTTTCACCCTGATCCGGAGTAATAACACCTGTTCGGATTCTAGCTATGGGCAAGTCGTGAACCTCCAAAATGTGGTCAAGACATTATAAAAAGATGAAACTACATTGTTATAGTAGACATGAAAATACATTTTCATATCAACAAAAAATTAGAAGCATTACATTTTAACTAAATAAATAAAATTAATAAAATCCCCTCAAAATTAAATTTCGACATTAGATTACCCATAAATAACTGATATGCTGTTACACAAATCAAAACAATTTCGCGAAGAAAGAGAAAAGCCCGCAATAAACAAACATTTTGAAAAATCGTATATATTAAATTATGAAGTTGGTTGATTTTGTTTAGCGACATATCAACCTCTGGGTTATTTAATGCCAAAATCTAAATATTTCGAACAAAAGTTTTTGACTTAAATTAAATATATTTTGAACGCTATTGGATGTCTTTAACTATAGATAAAATGTATGGTTGGTCGTTTTACTATAAATATGTATTGTTGGTAATATTTAATATATTAATGTATTGCTGGTATTTTTAATATAAAAATGTATTTCATGTTTTTATTGGGTTTTGTTTTTGTTTGGGAGTTCACTATTTTTCCTTTAGCTGGGAGGCTAAAATAAACTGTTACCAATTTCAAGATGACCCTGTAAACAACAGCAAATAAGAGGTGGTTCTACGATCCTCAAGACCTCCAATCATCTGATCAAAGACCTTGCTACCGGATGTGATTTATCGTCATACCCAGGACTGAATTAGGAAGTAAGATTAGTATTGAATAGTAACAAAGTATCATCATGTTCTCAGTATGTGGTGATTTAGGCATCGGCGAGAAATAATAAATTGAATATACGAAAGTAGCGACATAGCGAAAAGTTTTAGTAGATCTATTTTCGTTGCGCTAGGAAATCGAATTTGAACCTCATTAGACGATCCGTTTAACGAGCCACATAACAAGTTCAGTCAGTCAGTGAACCGACAAACATGATACATGTCTTTTTTGATTCAGGTAGAAAATTTTCCTGTAGTAGGTTGCCATTGCTTTCAGTGGTAGACTGGCTGCCAACCAAGGCTATAAAACCCATTCTGTCCTGCTATTAAACCTATCTGGTTTCCCTGTCACGTACAATCCCCCAAAATGTATATACGACGTCAATCGACAAAGTCTGTCGCTCTGAATCTTGTTCTTTTGTTGTTCTTTTCCGTAATTCTCCTCACTCAAATTTTTCTATGTCCTACTGGCATTAACAACCTGCTTCGGTGAAATAATAAAAAATCAAAGAAAAGTGAGAAGAAAGGATACATTATCAATTGTAAGAAAACAAAATGTATGATTTTCAACAAGAAGAACACTCCCAGATACAAAGTACAAATTGGAATTAATAAAGGAAGGCGAGAAGAAAGGACTAAACATCAATTTTAAAAATTCAGAAAGTATAGTTGTCAACTAGACAAAAATCTCAAGATGCGAACAACGGATTGGAGTTATCAAAATTAAACAAGTACAGAATATTTGGAACGTATTTTAGTAGACTTATTAAAAATGTGACATCAAAATCCGAAAACGTTTTGGAATAGCAAAATATGCCTTCCAAAAACCTACAAATGAACAGAACAATTTTATTAGAAATACTTAAAAACGTGATGAACTGCTATGTAATATCAATCCTCCAATATGATAGTAAATGCTGGACAAACTTCACACAGACGAAGAAAAGATATGAGGCCATAAGGATGTGGTATTGCAAAAAGATGTTGATACCGGAGCTTATAAGCATCAAATCTTAAAGAATATAGAAATAAAAAGGGCTGAAAATTCCAAGACATAATAAGGACGAAGGGCTTGAAAATTTTGACACTCGCAGGTTATATCGAATGCAAAAAGAAGAATTGGGAAGCTAGCCACCTGTCAGACGATTTTGTAAGAATTTATGGTGGAGCTCGTGGTGGAAGTGAGATTAAAAAGAAAATAATCATTTCGGTTGTGAAGAGTTATGAACCCCACGCCCTGAAGGGACACGGCACATAAAAAGTAAGAAAAGAGGCTAAAACCTTTCAAATTTCTTAAGTCCCCACTTCAGCAGTTCACTGAAAGAAACTGACCATAAATACCATATCTGAACGCTTACTGCCGAAGACCATAATTTCGCTTCAACGGTTATTTTTACCAAACCCGATTCCATAATTATGATAATTGCCCCACAACATTATTATTATCAATAATTATCTAAACTTATTTATAAATGAAACTTTGTCTGTGTGTGTGTATGTGTGTGTGTGTGTGTGTGTGTGTGTGTCCGTTACCTATAGACTCCGAAATGGCTGAACCGATTTTCTTGAAAATTTACACAGTTGGACTATAAGTGTCTGCGAGTGTTCTTAGCTAGGTTTTGTGTCGAGGTGCCCCCCATAAATATCGATAATCGAATAAATCGGGTTATAAAAGGAGTGGTCCGATTTTAATCAAATTTGATACACTCATAGACAAAGACATAAGAAAGGATATTCAGAAGTTTCAAGGTTGCAGTTCTTACAGTAGTGCAGAAAATCGATAATATATATATATAAAAGGCAAGATGTTTGTGTGTGTGTCTGTTTATCTGCCTGTATGCCTGCATTTTTTTTCAGCCCTTTTATTTTAGTTTTTACTTCGGATTTGGCTCTAAGTAGGTATAAATGTAGTTCTTAGTCTCAGCCATGATACCATTTAATCAGAGGACTTATTTAGCATTCAAAATTAAGTTTACGACGAAAAAAACTCATTTGATATCGATACCAGGAAATCAAAATTTGACTTACATTCATTCATTTTTCTTTCAGTCTACGGTTTCGCTTTAACTGGAAACAACTATTGCTTTTTAATCTTTCGTGCCAACATCCAAAGAGTCTGAGCTCCAGGACCATGGATTAGTTTTAAAGCTTTCATTACATCCGAGCAACGCCGGGCTATACTGCTAGTATTATTATAATTTCCTGTAATTTTTATTGTATTCACATTTGCTTCCGGGTCAAAAATGGCTTCATGACATTTTCCACTGATCATTCTTGTAAAAAATTAAAACCTGAGATCACATGCATTTTACATGGATAAAGCTCTTCGTAATGTGTAAGCTGTACTTGTGAGAACAATTTTTTTTTTGTATTTAAGGCATGGGCTACTGTAAACCCCTTTGATGAGTCTATCAAAAGCATTTTCAATCAATCCGAGGGCTCCAATTACAACTGGAATTATTCATATCTTTATGTGCCTCCCGTGTTACATTTCCACTTCAAGATTTTTATAGTTTTTTAAAGATCTTCGGAGATAGATTATTCTGCTGGGTTTGATATATCAATAAGAAGGTATATTATGTTTTTTGTGGGCTATGATCACGATGACTGGGGGATTCGCTTTAATTGTTTTGTCTGCGTATATTGTAAATTCCTATAAGATTATTACAGGTAACTGGATCTAGGTGATGTTCATATCAGTTTCTTGCAGTTTCCTTCTCGTAAAAGTGGAACATTATAATTATTATATCATAATATTATTATATATTTGTTTTAAAATTCAAATTTTTTTCGTCTTGTTGTTCCGTTTTGTTGCTATCATCATGATAGTTGAAATCTCATCATCATCAGATTATTACTTTATTGCATTTTCTAAATGTGCACTTTTTTCTATTTCTAGTTTTATAACCAATATAATTTCTATTTTCACTAGAAAGCTGGGAAGATTCAGTTCGAAATTATTTAATAACCTACAGACATATCTTACTGATAAGAGCAACGGTTCTGATTCCGTTGTGCGTTTGAGTTCTTGCCTTGTTCAAAATGAAACTAAATCATATATCTCCCATGATTTATTAAATAAGCTTACCACTTCGAAGTGGTTTTATTCACGATTGCCACTATCGTGACATATCAACGTGAAATTTCCAAGCCTGGACGACATGCAGAAATCGTAGTTCTACCTTTTAAAATACATTTTAATATTTAAAAATTAAAGAAGCTGTTATCTTTCATCTAGGAAATAAGATCATAACGATCCTGCAGCAAGGCATCTGATTGGGAGGTTGTGAGGAGCATTGAACCACCTCTTAATTGCTGTTGTTCCCAGGTCCACTCTGACCCGGGTGGTATCACCTGTTAGGGTCCCAACTATGAGCAAATAGGTAACCCCCCAAACTGGGGTCAAAACACGATGAAAGTATGAAGATAGACTTTTATAGGAAAAAATAATTTTTTGAAAAAAAACATTACCAACAATACATTTTTGAAGGAAAAAATATTACCAGCAATACATGTTTTAATACAAAACTGGAAGATATTTTCAATTTTTTAAAATAAAAATAGAATAAAAACGAAAAATTTCATTAAAATCAAACTAAATAAACATTATCACTATAGCTAAACAATAAAAAAAAGTCTTAAAATCCTATCTGTTTGGAGTCAAATAACCCACAGAGGTTGATATGCTATTAAATAAAACTCAAACTCAGGTAAGATCATGACACTCTTCGTTGTTGCATAAACAAGTCCTAACCCAGCTTCCCTGTATCATTTTTACATATTTCCATGGTGATTGTTCTGAAACGCTTTCTTCTTTAGCACCTCAATGAATTCAAGCGTAGTACTAGACTGGCAGTTAGGTTTCATAACTATACGGTTAAAATTTTTAAGCATTACCGTAAGTTCCATGTTAACAGTTTCTTCTCATACATTTACCTTGGAAGCTCTTTTCACTTTTCTTGCTCTCCTAATAATTACGATCTTCATAAATTTAAATGAAGCGTCAATCATTTTGTCTCTTTGAAACCACTTCTATTTATTCTCCGTTCTTCTTGCTTGGGGCGAAATGATGAAATAAACTAAAATAGAAAGAAATATATTAAGTGAGACAGACGAAAGAGGTTGATCTCAAATAATGCTTAAACGGTTTTCCTGCTTTTTCTTCGCATCAGTTTTTATCCTGAGTAATCGATTAAGACCTATGAACCTTATCATCTGGACTGTATAGGCCAATAGTCGATTAACATATATATCGTGTTTTGTATTGAAATTAGATCGTTTATTCTCAAACGTCCTCCCGCCCAAAATAGTGATTTAGTATTCTGTAATCATTATCGATTTATCTTCTCTATTTTTACATACCATATCCTTCCAGGATATGGACGGTTACGGCTCTCCACGACTTTTTCTTAGACTACTATTTACGAAGGATGAAATATCAATTAAATTTTGATTTATTTTATTAAATGAGAAGTTAAAAATATTTATCAAAATGAAATCAATATCTTTGTCGTTTATTTTTAACTAGCAGTACAGCCCGACGTTGCTCGGGTGTAATGAAAGCTTTAAAACTAATCTATGGTCCTGGAGCTCAGATTCTTTGGACGTTGACACGAAAGACTAAAAAACAATCGTTGTTTCCAGTTAAAGCGAAACCGAAGACTGAAAGAAAAACGAATGGATGTAAGTCAAATTTTGATTTCCTGGTATCGATATCAAATAAGTTTTTTCGTCGTAAACTAAATTTTGAAAGCTAAATAAGTCCTCTGAGTAAATGGTATCATGGCTGAGACTAAGAAGTATAGTTATGCCTACTTAGAACCAAACCCGAAGCAAAAACTAAAATAAAAGGGCTGTAAAAAATACAGTCATACTGTAAATACTACCTCATCTCAGAAATATAGACAAATAGAATGATCTATTATTAACGTCGTACAAATGGCAACAAAGATTAGGACAATAGTCTGAATAATGTATATACTGTAAATACTACTTCATCACAGAAATATAGACAAATAGAATGATATATTATTAAAAGTCGTACAAATGCCTCAAAGATGAGGACAATAGTGCGAATAATGTATTTACTGTAAATACTACTTCATCACAGAAATATAGACAAATAGAATTATATGTTATTAAAAGTCGTACAAATGGCAACAAAGATGTGGACAATAGTCCGAATAATGTATATACTGTAAATACTACTTCATCACAGAAATATAGAGAAATAGAATGATCTATTATTAAACGTCGTACAAATGGCAACAAAGATGAGGACAATAGTCCGAATAATGTATATACTGTAAATACTACTTCATCACAGAAATATAGACAAATAGAATGATCTATTATTAAACGCCGTACAAATGGCCACAAAAATTAGGACAATAGTCCGAATAATGTAAATACTGTAAATACTACCACATCTCGGAAATATAGACAAACACTAGTGATTTGCATTGTCCTCAATTTCCAAAATGTATGGCCATTTGAAAAATCTCATTATGCCCTCATAAAGATTTCGCTAGGCGTTATGATTTTTATTAATATAGTCACTTAAGAAAACATTAGACTATTTTACTGAAAACGATAATATTTTTTATAACCATATCGCACCAAGCAAGTCATTTTACTGCCACTGTTTTGCAGGGGGTTACATCGGAGGAAAGTTAAGAGAAAGAGTGACAGGTTATAGGGGGTGTCAGGAAGTGGGTAAGAAAGGGATGACTGTGGCCATTAAAAAGGGATCAGTTTATATATTGGTTGTAATGCAGAATTGATCCCCCACTTTATATCAACATCATAAGAGTATAGAAATTTTGGTTTTTATAATCATATCGCCCCAAGCAAGGTATTTTACTGCCACTGTTTTGCAGGGGGTTACATTAGTGGAAAGTTATAAGAAAGAGTGACAGGTTATAAGGGGTGTCAGGAAGTGGGTAAGAGTAGGATGCAAATACTGATAAGAGTGGAGTGGACAGAGAAAGGAGCATGAGAAAGAAGTTACAGGTTAGTGAGATAGGAGATGACTATTGACTTTACATTTAAATTCTTGGGGATTATAGCTGTCGGAGAAGCAAGTATATGGAAGGGAGTTCCACAGGCGGGAAGCGCGAGAAAAGAAGCTGATGGAGTAGAATTTGGAGTAATAAATTAGTATTTAAATGTCTATATGTATTCTTCTTCATACTATTCATAGAATTTCAAGCACCGTTTTCATTAACTAAAACTATCATAAGAAAAGAATATTTTCCCATATATTAATGCAGTTATTTAATGATTATATTACACTAGTGAATAATACCCAGCGTTGTGAAGGCTGAGAGAAGTTTACTCCTTGTTTCTTTCTGGGAGAGATTTACGTCGGTCATGAAATAGTATACAGTACCTCCAATGACACAAAAGGCTACCTATATTTTCACAAAGAAAAATCATTCTGGAATCAAAAAATGTTGATGGCAAGCCAGTAAACTGCTGGGGAAAATTTTATAGCCCCTCATAGTGATCTACTCGCCTTGAACCTCTGACCATATTTTTGCAAGCTAAAATATAAATGCATGGTCATTATATTAGCTTTAATTTAATGATGAGCTATCAAATTCCCTAAAAGGTATACACTATTGGAAAGGGAAAAGATTCAGCTTTGCATAGCATGTAGTATATATAAAATATAGTTTTAATATTGTATTCTAAATGTTTCTTAAAAGAGAAAAGCCCAAAACTCTTTTGATACAAATTTTTCTGGGACAGATTTTGCCGGGAAAAGATTTTGCTTGAGAAGAATTTTCGTTGGGGAAGAATTTTTTAATGTTTATTACCAAGCTGTTGTCTGTCAACCATTACAGGCAACCTCTCCTGCCTCCCATAAGCATGGACCAAGCGATTCTCCCGGAGAGTAATACACTACGCCTCCTCGGACTTACCCTGTCCTCAGGCCTCAAATGGAACCACTCTATTGAATCCATAGCAAAATCTACTGCTAAGAAGGTTGGGTCACTATGTCGATCCAGGATGTTTTTTCCACCTGAATCCATCCTGCATATATACAAGTCAACCATCCGTCCGTGCATGGAGTACTGCTGCCATTTATGGTCAGGTGCCCCTGCCGTTCTCCTCAGTGTTCTTGACAAGCTCCAAAGGAGAGTCTGTAATGTGATAGGTACTGATCTGCAGCCACTTCCCCATCGTCGAAATCTGGCCTCCCTTTGTCTATTCTATAAATACCTTCATTGTTTCTGCTCAGACGAACTTAAGTCACTGATGCCTCCTCAACAGGTGTTTACTCGTGCAACCAGACTGGCAACTGGGTCCCACCCATTCACAGTCAGGTTAGCAATTGCGATTGGCTGAGACATCAGTCCAAAGATTTTTACGCTGTGGGAATACGGAAGCTTGTGGACAGATGGGAAAAATGTGTGACACTGCTGGGAGACACCGTTGAAAAAAAAGTAAGCTTCTATCTGTATTAGAAAAATTCACCTTAGAAACATTCACTTTATTTATTGAATGACCCTCGTAGTAAAACAGGGTTTGGGCGAAAAAAGCAAAAAGGCAAAACTTATTAGGACCTGCAAATGCAGACGACAATTCTACTCCTGCAGCTTCTTCTCTCGCAGTTCCCGCCTGTGGAACTCGCTCCCGTATTCTTGCTTTCCTGACGGCTACAACCTCCAGAAATTTAAATGCAATGTCAATACTCATCTACTAACCACTGTACTCTAGCTCTCTTCCCACCCCTGTATAACCTTCCCTTTCTCTCCACCTATGTATCTGTCATCGCACCTGCTTTCTCAGCTTTCTATTGTTCCTTTCTAACTAGTTTGTACTCCTCACTCTTTTCTAATTAATCTTTTTACAGTTATGTAGCCCCCTGCACATCAGTGGCATTTCTGCCTTGCTCGAGGTGAAATGATTAAAAAGAAAAATTAAAAAATGATAATCTGCATAATTTTATATAAGGTTTTCTAAATGAATCATCATCATTTATCCATCACACCCAATGGTGCATAGGGCAGCAACATTTTGTTGCTGTTTCTGTAACAAACTGTTTTTTACGGAGCAGTGTTGTTAGCCCTGCACCCAACCCCCAAACCCGAAGGACCGGTGGACCATTCTTGGTTTTTACCTGGTATTCCCAAATGGTCACCCAATTAAGTACTGATAAAGTTCGATGTTGCTTAACTTCGGTGATCTGACGGGAACCAGTGTATTCAACACGATATAGCCGTAGACTTTCTAAATGAATGCCTGAGAATAATTTCTCACTTCTTGGTGGTTTTTTTTTTTGTTTTTTTTTGTTTTTGTTTAGTGTTTAATATATTATAGCCTGTGGCCGAGTAGTTAAAATGTTTGCTTTCTGACATCCTATCCGCATATATTGGATGTGTATTGTGGCGCAGTGGATAGCGGCTCAGAACGAGAAATCGGGGAACCGAGTTCCAATTCATTGCATTCACTTACGCGAAAATACCCTTGGAAAAGGTATTAATCCGTCTCTTCCTTTCAGTTATGGGTTAAATAACAGGACAGATTGGGTTCTATAGCCTTGGTCGGTAACCAGTCTACCGCAGAAAGTAACCGCAATCTACTGTGAGATAATCTTCTGGCTAATCAGTCATGTCTCTTTTGAGACATGATCGCCCTTGGGAAAGGTATTAATTCTTCTCTTCCCTCCAGTTATGGGTTAAATAACAGGACAGATCTGATTCTATGTCCTTGGTCGGCAACCAGTCTACCGAAGAAAGTAATGGCAATCTACTGTGAGATAATCTTCTGCCCAGTCAGTCATGTCTCTTTTGAGACATGATCGCCATTGGGAAAGGTATTAATTCTTCTCTTCCCTCCAGTTATGAGTTAAATAACAGGACAGATCTGATTCTATGTCCTTGGTCGGCAACCAGTCTACCGAAGAAAGTAATGGCAATCTACTGTGAGATAATCTTCTGCCCAAGAAGCACTTAACTGACTGATGCGCATCTCACCATTGTCTGTTTTGTTATGTTGGTGGATCTCTTGATGCTATCGGTCTAGGGAGGAAATCTTAGACTGAGGCACCTTTGGAAAGTGCCTGAATACAAGTGAGGTTGGGTAGATGGTATTGCTTGTCGATGGTTGCGCTAGCACGAAATCTCAAGTCATTGTAACCGAGGGTTTGAACCTACTGACCTTGTTTCAGCTGTTGACCCCACCAGATTATATACTCTCCACAAAAAGAGTCAGTAAAGTCAGCTCAGCTTAGATGCGATATAAACCCAGGTTGGCTCTGTGAACAAACACAAATGTGCCTGAATAGGCGACTTCAACAGGGATTAGATATTCTGAATGTTTCTTTGTTTAAACATTATTTTTAATAGATACTCATATTTGAGTAGATTCTCTATTTTTTTTAATCATTAAACATTATATTTATTTACATCTACTGGCCTGAAAAGCTAAAAGACTTGTTAAGAAAGTATGCGTCCTCAGGCAAGAATCAAACCTGTGTCCCCTGGGGGAAACCATTAATAGATATTTCAAGATGTGTATTCATAAGCACTATTACGTTTTTGTCACATCGGGAGGTCCTACGTGTTCGAAGGGTCTAAGACATGTCTGATGACATGAATAGTTGCTAGACGAGGCTATATTTGTAGTGTTTGGGGAAGCGTCTAGGATGCGGTCTGTTCCACAAAGTATCAGTTCTAGAGACCAGTCTACCTTCGTAAATTAAATAAAAGCTCAGTTAGGAATTTCCAGTAGGTTACACGGATTGATATATACTTGATGAAGGTGGGATGGCACAATAGTCGAAAGGTTATGGCGACAACCAAAATAATGAAAACAATAGTACTAAAGGAAATATTCTTTATGATATAAGAAATATTTCAAGCTTTCATCCTGTCAGATATTTCAGAAAGGCTTACGATCTCTTTATTCATATATATATATATATATATATATATATATATATATATATATATATATATATAGGAGGCAATCTGTGAGTTTGTGTGTGACTAATCTATGCACACCTACATTTTTTAAGCTACACCATTCAAACTTTCTAGGGACACATATCTACAGGGAAGCCAGGTCGACACATACTTTTTGAGTTTAAGTTCAGCAATTTTTACCTTTCGCACTTTTTGGCCAATGGAGCCGATTGTTTACATTTTCCCCGTAAAACTTCTAAGATCTAAGATGGTTGCTAGAATATGTCACAGAAATCAAATCACACGTGTCAAACGCGACTAAAAAAAATGAACCTTTATATTTAATTTTTATTCCGACGTTTTAAATATTCATTTAGTCAACACAAAATGTAAATATATTCTCCCATTATTTTGAAATAAAAACAAACATAATGTTGTTTACAATGTCACAGAAAACATCAAATCACGTTTACGCACAACAAAAGAAAATAGATTTTTAATGGAAAGTTTTTAACAATTTTTAAACAACAATTTTTATATAATATTTTTTATATAACTGAGTTTTAAAATGAGGCGGCGACTACAAGCGCTTGGAAATCGCTACAGGCTGCATTAATCATCTAATTAAGAAATGTTCTGAGTTGGGCGGGCAACGCCGAGCTATGATGCTAGTACATATATATATATATATATATATATATATATATATATATATATATATAGTGAGACAAATATATATACACACAAGCACTCTGTGAGATAAACGTTGCTCATCATAGGGATCAATTAATTAATCCTATTTTAAATGTATAATTTGTTTTGATAGGTCCCGTTGAGTGGTCTCCAAGGTCACTAGACCTTACACCCTTGCATTTTTTTCTGTAGGGATATTTTAAATCAGTTGTTTATCAAAGGCGTTCAAGAAATATTGAAAAATTTAAAAAAAGAATTAAATATGAATATAGTCGAATGACACAGGAAAGTCTTCGGAGTGTTAATGAATCATTGAGGCACAAAATTAAATTGTGTTTCGAAAAAGAAAGGCGTCTTCAACAGTACATGTAACAGTTAAATAACGAGTAAATAAAATCTTCAAATGTAATTATACGTCTAATAAATTATCCCTATGATGCGTGACTTTGCCTCACTATATATATATATATATATATATATATATAGAGAGAGAGAGAGAGAGAGAGACCAAGTCAAAAACAAACAAAGTATATGCGCAAAATTAAAAATATCAAATGCCGACAATTTACTCGTCACACAGAGTATATATATATATATATATAATGCGTGATTGTCGAATTTCAGTTCATATATATATATATATATATATATATATATATATATATATATATATATATATATTTTAATTCAGATACTTTAATCCAAGTGGAAAAAGCAGGAAGGTAAATTCCAAAAACCCGATCCTAATTAATATTAAAAATTTTATCAGTCTCAAAAACAGTCTCAAAATTTTTTAGAGACTGATTTTTCTCCAGTTTCTGAAAGGATTTTTCTGTTGCTGAGGTGATGTGTTATCCCCCGTGGGGATTTTCATATCGAAATGATCAGCCAACATCATTGAATTAATCCTTTTTTAATTTATATATATATATATATATATATATATATATATATTGAATATATGGATTGAAATCCGACAAGATTAATAGAATAAGTAAAGAACAGGTAGGAAAAAGTGTTTTCATTTAATAAGCTTGTTCAGCGATTTGTTAAAACGAATTTAAAACATTTTTAAATCATTCGTCTTAACAAATCTCTGAATAGGTTTATTAAAGTGAAACAAGTTAGATAAAAGATATTTTTTCTGACCTGTTCTTTTCTACTGTTTCATATTAGAAAATTTTTTAGATATAATACAATTTCATGGGTAATAAATATTTCGCCTTTAAATGATGACCTTGCGTCTCGTCAGACCCAAATGATACAACAGTTAATCCTCAAAATATCCCTCCAAAATATTATTATGCACAGACGCTGACATGTCCATATTTAGAATAGACATTTGTAACGGTAACATACAAAATAAATTCTTTGCTCATTCAAAAAAAAAGAAAGAGAGAAAGAAGAAAAGAGAGAAAAAAGAAAAGAGAGAAAAAAGTAGACAATTGATAAATGGAAATAAGAGAAAAAAGGGAAGAATAGCAATAGAAAGAAAACGAACAATATACAGAGAAATGAATGTTAACATCAAGTATCGACATAGCGTCTATAGCAAACCGTCTGCTTTCTTAGAAAAACATGATGTGGAAATTTAACATTGACATTTAGCTTCAAATATAATGGGATATATTTACGCTAAAAAATAAATAATAAAATTTTACAAACATATATATATATATATATTAATGCAGGTTTCATTGAATAATATAGACAAGTTTTGTCTATTAATTTTGTGTAGGATCCGTTCATACCGTCTGATATACTTGATGGTGATGTCGTTAAAAGACAACAAAAAATCACAGTATTTGTTGAATTTTTTATCAGGTCTAAGCTTTCGGCTCACATAAGCCATTATCAAAGAGTAAATAATAACACACAGTAAACATAGAACATTTAAGCTATTAACAATAAAGATAATTGAATTGAAAATATAAGTCCATCCCTACCGTGGCGGATGGCCGAAGACAGTGACAAAATAGTGGTGTTGTGGTCCCTGGTCTGATTACAGACATTTGAGTACGTTGTTGGAAATATCGAAATTGATTGTATTCAAACCAGGTTTAAACTGTTTAATGTAGAGTGCTTCGAGGATTTTTAGTTTCTGCTTATTATTTTCTTGTTTGAGTATGTACGTGTTATCAACAAGCGTTTGTCTCAGAAGTGATATATAAACTGAAAGATATAACTACCTCAAACCAACTAGAAGAAATAATACTCAGACTATCCAAAATCACTGCAAAATCTGAAGTTGAACACCGTGCTAAAATTGTCAAAAAACTTAATTCACTATACAATGGCACGATCACTCTTCCCAAAAAATTCGATAAATTCATAAATCTTTCCAACCACCAACTAACTAAGCACCAAGAAGAATTACTCAACCTTGGACCTAACTGCCATATATACCGTAAGTATAACCAGCTTACTAAAAAAATTGAAATAGAAACGCTCTATCAAAGCATCACTAAATTACAAGATGAAAAACTTATAACCGTTAAACCCGAACTGAAAGATCTACTTAAGGCTGAGGCAATCAAAGATCGCCATGATAAAAGCAGAAGCTCCTCAAAAATTCTATCGAAACAACTAAAAAGTGCTGCGCACGAACTACGCAACCACCTTCACATAATTGTAAAAAAAGCTGACAAGGCTAACATCTTTGTTGTACTTAACAAATCAGATTACAACACAAAACTCAACCACATACTCCATGACCACACAAAATTTAAAAAAATTAACAAAAACCCGACACACCAACTAAAATCTAAAATTAATAAACTCATTAGTGCCAACAACGCTGATCAGAATTCCTTAAAACTCCCTAAAATTATTGGTGACTATAAACCTGGTTACATATACGGAACCATAAAAACTCATAAACCTAACTATCCTCTCCGCCCTATCATATCCCAAATTCCTACTCCTGTATACCAGTTAACTAAACATATTAACCAGCTTATCACACCCTACCTTCCGAGTAAATACAGCATAAAGTCAACCCTAGAGGCAATCCAAATCCTCAAGAGTGAAAATCCTAATAATGAAATCATAGCTTCACTTGATGTGGAAAACCTTTTTACTAATGTACCCGTCAGTGAAACTATTGATATAATTATAAGAAATGTTTACAGTAATCCTTCATTACCCCCACTCAAAATTAATCCCAACATCCTAAGAAAAATTCTACTAGCTTGTACTACTGAAGTGCCTTTTGTTGATCCAAACAACACTATATATATACAACGTGACGGAGTCTCCATGGGTTCAGTGCTTGGTCCGATTTTTAGTAATTTCTACATGTCTAACCTTGAAAATACTACCTTTGCAAAATTTACAAAACCATCAATATATCTAAGATATGTTGATGATATCCTACTATCAATTAAAAATACTAATGAAATCTTACAACTTCAAAAACAGTTTCAAAATAACTCAGTTTTAAAATTTACTTATGAACTTAGCAAAGATAACAAAATTCCTTTTCTTGATATATTAATTAACACTGACAACAATAAATTTACTATCTCACCGTATCAAAAACCTACTAATAAAAATCCCTCCACACTCAATTATATTAGTGAATGCCCCCACTATTACAAAATAGCCATCATAAAAAATCTATTATACCGTGCAAAAGTCAATTCATCTACAAATCAGATCTTCTACAGTGAACTAAAAAACATAAAACAGACACTCATCAATAATAATTTTCCCAACTACATAGTTGATGAACAAATACATTACTTTCTTAAAAAGCTTAACATGGAAAAAACAACACATGATACTAACCCAACCAATCCTAAACATATCACTCTCTTATACCGTAGCCAGATGCACTCCAACTACCAACTAGATGAAAACATCCTAAAAAAACTCATAAATACTAATATTTCTCCGACAGACTCTAACAAAAGAATTAAGTTCATTATATATTACACTAAATCCACTACATCTAATTCATTTGTCCGCAACGACTCTTCCCCCACCGTTAGTGATTTGCAGAAGACCAATGTAGTATATAAATTCATATGTCCATTTAGAGAATGTATCTCTAACAACCTTAATAATATCTACATCGGCCACACCACAAATTCGCTCTCACGGCGTCTGACGTTGCACTTAAATAAAAATTCAAATATATTCCGTCATTTAGAACAACACGGTTATCAACGCACACTTCTGAGACAAACGCTTGTTGATAACACGTACATACTCAAACAAGAAAATAATAAGCAGAAACTAAAAATCCTCGAAGCACTCTACATTAAACAGTTTAAACCTGGTTTGAATACAATCAATTTCGATATTTCCAACAACGTACTCAAATGTCTGTAATCAGACCAGGGACCACAACACCACTATTTTGTCACTGTCTTCGGCCATCCGCCACGGTAGGGATGGACTTATATTTTCAATTCAATTATCTTTATTGTTAATAGCTTAAATGTTCTATGTTTACTGTGTGTTATTATTTACTCTTTGATAATGGCTTATGTGAGCCGAAAGCTTAGACCTGATAAAAAATTCAACAAATACTGTGATTTTTTGTTGTCTTTTAACGACATCACCATCAAGTATATCAGACGGTATGAACGGATCCTACACAAAATTAATAGACAAAACTTGTCTATATTATTCAATGAAACCTGCATTAATGAAAAAATGCTGCCAAAATATACACAATATATATATATATATATATGTGTGTGTGTGTTTGTAAAATTTTATCACCAGTTATATATATGTTTGTAAAATTTTATCACCAGTTATATATATATATATATATATATATATATATATATATATATATATAACTGGTGATCTCAGTTGGAGATCACCAGTTTCAGGACATGAAACAAGGATTTTGCTTCATTCTTCAACACAGAAAACAAGTTTTTATCTTAAATAAACTGAGAGTATGGGAAGCATTTAAGTCAGTATGCCATGACTTCCTTGGTAACACATAGGTACCAGATTACCAAACTTCTTTCCTATGAACCTCAGAAAAATTGTCTAACTCAACAAAGTAAGCCAACTTTCTTATCTGCAGACTTAGCAATTAATTCAATATACTCTTTCCGTTCCATATCAGCCTATATATATATATATATATATATATATATATATATATATTACTCATTCACTTACGCACAAATACCCTTGCGAAAGGTATTAATCCGGTTTCGCTTTGTCACAGCTCATCAGTGTGGATAGACCATATATATATATATATATATATATATATATATATATTAGTCATTCACTTACGCACAAATACCCTTGGGAAAGGTATTAATCCGGTTTTGCTTTATCACAGCTCATCAGTGTGGCTAGACTATATATATATATATATATATATATATATATATATATATATATATATATATATATATATATATATATATATATAAAACTTTAAAATTTCCCCTCTCTGATGCCATGCGCCGATGACTTAGGGATTAGAGACTCCGACTGACACCAAATCGGTCGAGTTTCAATCCCGGCCAGAAGCAAGTGGATATGTCTAGCCACACTGATGAGCTGTGATACAGCGAAACGGGCTTGTATGTGGATGATTAATTCATATATATATATATATAGCGTGTAATGCTTAAATTGTCGACATTTCATAATTTTAATTTCGCGCATGCGCTATGTTTGCTTTTGTCTTTATCGTCTGCACAGAATAGTCTAGTCAGTTGACAGCCATGTGCAAAAAAGTGCATCACGATGCAATTCAATCTGCCAGAAAATTTTAAAACGCCTGCTGTACTGTTTGACATCCACGCCGGTAGTTCCAATACGAACATTTCAGAGTGTCAATCTGAGGACATTGAAGAAGAAGATGAGCTTAATGGTAATTATGAAGGTACTGCATCTCAGAAAATTTACTATCATTCTTAGAACAAACACAAATGTGCCTGAATAGGCGTCTTCAACAGGGATTAGATATTCTGAATGTTTCTTTGTTTAAACATTATTTTTAATAGATACTCATATTTGAGTAGATTCTCTATTTTTTTTAATCATTAAACATTCATTTACATCTACTGGCCTGAATAAGCGGAAATTCTTGTTAAGAAAGTATGCATCCTCAGGCAAGAATCAAACCTGTGTCCCCTAGGGGAAACCATTAATAGATATTTCAAGATGTGTATTCATAAGCACTATTACGTTTTTGTCACATCGGGAGGTCCTACGTGTTCGAGGGGTCTAAGACATGTCTGATGACAGGAATAGTCGCTAGTTTTTGGTAAGGGCTGCAGACCCAACCCGAAGATTTGTATCAAGTGCCTTGAGGAGATTAGGTTGATCTGGTTGAAGAGGAAAGCTTCTAGAAGAACCTATGTCTGGCAACAGGAACTGCACCATGCCACACAAGCGGGAGAACACAGTACTGGCTCATGGTTGAGGGCAATGGCGATTTCATTAAACAAATTTACTCTTCAGTGTTTCAAGATCTTTTTATGTAATTTTGGTAAATATATCTTTTAAAATGAAATGTCAGTGTTATTTTCCTCTTTATGTCATTTAGACGATAATTTATCCATCGCACCATGTAATTGACTTATGAGTTTTTTAGGTATGGAAAATAGGTCAGGTATATTATATGAAAAATGATGGAGATGTCATTAAATGTATTCATATTATTTTATGTTGTGGTCCTTTAATATACGAATGTTATTTTAAGTATTCCTCCAGTTTAGGAAATGTCGAGAAAGGCGTCATGCAGAAGTTCCTTGCAATATATAAGTTATTTTAAGTTTTCTTACTGTTTAAATGTGTAAAACAATGTAGCCTAGCAGTCAATATCTGAAAAATTGTAAAACTCGGGATTTAATAAACTTACTATATAACACATCACTCAATAAATCCCGGGCATAACCAATAAAACTACAACTTTTAGGCAAAATTCGATATTATTCATCAACATAGTCTCCTTCTAGGGTGAAACAGACTCCAAAGCTTCTCTAACAATCCGATGCCTTTTTTGTAGAACGATTTGTCTTTGGCCTCAAAATACGTCTCAGTTTCCGACATCACTTTTTTTTATCATTTCACCCCGAGCAAGGCAGAAATGCCACTGATGTGCGGGGGGCTACATAACTGTAAGAGAGATTAATTAGAAGAGAGTGAGGAGTACAAACCAGTTAGAAAGGAGCGATAGAAAGAACGGGATCTACACTCTGTGGTGAATTGGAGCAAGAAGTGGCTTGTCAACTTCAATGCGTCTAAGACCAAGCTGTTGTCTGTCAACCATCACAGGCAACCCCTCCTGCCTCCCATAAGCATGGACCAAGCGATTCTCCCTGAGAGCAATACACTGCGCTTTCTCGGCCTTACCCTCTCTTCAGACCTCAAATGGAACCACTATATCGAATCCATAGCTAAACCCACTGCTAAGAAGGTTGGGTCATTATGTCGATCCAGGATATTGTTTCCGCCTGAATCCATCCTGCATATATACAAGTCAACCATCCGTCCGTGCATGGAGTACTGCTGCCATTTATGGTCAGGCGCCCTTGCCGTTCACCTCAGTGTTCTCAATAGGCTCCAAAGAAGAGTCTGTAATGTGATAGGTACTGACTTGGCGGCTCGCCTACACCCACTTCCCCACCGACGAAATGTGGCTTCTTCATTGAAGCAATATCTTTTTCCTTAGAGCATTCTTTTGAGGTCTGCAAACAGCCAGTAGTCCTTGTAGTTCAAATTTTGGAGAATAGGGTAGACGCGGAAGCAATTCGAAGTGCAATTCATGTAGTTTTGCCATCGACTTGTAACACGGTGCGTTGTCTTGATGAAAGATCACTTTTTTCTCCTTCATTTGTAGCCGAGTTTTTAGTTATTTCTTCCTTCAGACGCACTAATAATGCTCTATTATTGATGGTTCTTCCTTTCTTAAGGTAATCGATGAAAAAATACCTTGCGCATCCCAAGCCAAAACCTTGCCTGCTGATGCTTGCGTCTTTGGTCGCTTTCGACGGTTTTCACCTGCTGCTGTCCACTCAGCTGACTGTCGATTTAACATAGAGTGAAGTGGTGGATCCATGTTTCACCCATTGTCACATATTTACGCTTGTTGCGTTGAAACAATTGTAAACAACGCTCTGAATCGTCGACGCGTGGTTGTTTTGGATCGACTGTGAGCAAACGCAGCACCCACTTTGAACACAACTTTCTCATTGACAAATGTTCATGCAAAATGATGAATACACTGCCTTCTGATATGTTCAACTCGTCTGTTATCTCACGCAACTTCAATTTACGATTGGCCAAAATGTGTTTGTAGATTTTTTGTTGTTTTCGAGGAAAATTGTCGATTTTGGGTGACCTGAAATTTAGCATCATTTGTGTCTGTACAACCGCTTTTAAAGTCAGTATATCACCTCTTAAATGTTGTTTCCGAAGAATCAGGGTCCTAATAACGCTTATAAAGCCATTGCTTTGCTTGAACAGTATTTTTCCCATCGGAAAGCGACGGTTTATCAACACACGAAATTCAAATTTTTCTATTGTTTTGAAAATTTGCACCAGCTAGCTTCACTTAAATAATTTTAATTTGTAAACTAATAATCCGATTGGGCCCAAATTTTGTCATGCGCCATTTAAAGGTTAGTAATTCATAAAAGTTATATGGAATTTTTATTAGTGTCGCCATCTATCTGTCGGGCCCGGGACGTTTTGTGTGATGTGTTATGATGTGCGTTGTGGCGTAATGGATATCGGCTCCAAATAAGAAATCGGAGAACCTAGTTCGAATTCAGTTCACTTACACACAGATTGACTCCTCTCATTCCACTGTCCATGTCTAGAAATCACATCTAGTTCTTATTCTTAGTATTAACGAAAGAGTTCTGTTCGGAATTTCCTGTCAGTCAGTTAAGTGCCATGCGCGATACACGCTTTGGGCGATCATGTCTCGAAAGAGACATGACTGACTGGGCAGAAGATTATCCCACAGTAGGTTGCCATTGCTTTCTGCGGTAGACTGGTTGCCGACCAAGGCTATAGAACCCAATCTGTCCTATTATTTAACCCATAACTGGAGGAAAGAGACGGATTAATACCTTTCCCAAGGGTGTTTGCACGTAAGTGAATGCAATGAATTCAACTGGAATTCGAACTCGGTTCCCCGAATTTCATGTAGATTACCCGAAACGATATACGCCTGATAAAGGCTGGAGG
The DNA here is from genome assembly GCA_037127315.1 of Ascarosepion bandense. Classification (NCBI taxonomy): domain Eukaryota; kingdom Metazoa; phylum Mollusca; class Cephalopoda; order Sepiida; family Sepiidae; genus Ascarosepion; species Ascarosepion bandense. The sequence continues at coordinate 3,633,888 of JBBBDQ010001604.1, forward strand.
GGACGACGGCCTAAATGCTATGATATAAAACAACAAAAATTAGATCAGTAGTCAGTCAGTTAAGTACCATCCGCAATACACGCTTTGGGCGATCATGTCTTGAAAGAGACATGACTGACTGAGCAGAGGATTATCCCGCAGTTGGTTGCCATTGCGGTAGACTGGTTGCCAGTTAAGGCTATAAAACCCAATCTGTCCTGTTTATTTAATCCATAGCAGGAGGGAAGAGACGGATTAATACCTTTCCCAAGGGTATTTGTGCGTAAGTGAATTCAACTGGAATTCGAACTCGGCTCCCCGATTTGTTGTTCCGGGTCGATATCCACTGCACCACAATGCACGTCCTGAATGTAAATAATTTAAACAAGATTGTGTAAACAAGATGATACGCGAGATTATGCTTCCGTTAAAAACATATGTTTATGTGACAGTAGTAGTAACAGCAATACAGCCAACGTTAACAATCGGCTGGCGAGTTTTATAATTACTTTGTGATATTTCTAATAATAAGACCAGAAGAGAATATCATATTTGTAATACTTGTATAGATATCACTCAGAATTTAAAAATGTCGAACATGAGTAATCAGAATAATTCCGAAATATACGAAATTTACTGAAGGTCAATTACGTTTGATTAGTTATTGAGATTAATTATGGAGACAATTGGCTCAAAATTTGGCCTAACAACAGAGAAATAATTTTCTGAGGGGAAATTGGCTAAAAATAGTTTACAGTTAATAATTTATTTTACAATTCCATACAGAAAAAATGCTAAGATTTTAGTGATTAAATCCTTCAATTTCACTAAACAAGATTGTCTGTAAATGGCATAAAATGTAGAGTCCTTTTTTCAGGGCTCTTCTTCTTCTTCTTCTTCTTCTTCTTCTTCTTCTTCTATGTGCCTTGTCCTTCCAGGACGTAGGCGATCTACGCTTTCCACGTCTCTCTATCCTTGGTGGCTCTTAGCATGATTTCTCCTGTTACACCACGCAATCCCCGTTCTGTCTTCCTCCTCCTTCAATATGTTATTCTTTGCTTTTCTCTGTCTCTTTTTCGCCTGTTAGTATCAGGTTCTCCAAGCCCTCTTTCCTAATTACATGTCCCAGAAAGTTTATCTTTTTCATGATGCTCAGTGTTAATTTTCTTTTCGTTTCCATCCTTTCCAAAATCTCATTATTGCTCACACGCTCGGTCCATGATATCCGCAGCATCCTTCTGTAGAACCACATTTCACTTGCTTCAGTATTTTCCTCCGTCTTTGATGATATTGTCAACCATTCACTGCCATATTGAAGAACTGACATCACATAGCAATCTAGTACTCTCTTCTTTGTTTCCAGTGAAAGTTTCCCGTTTTTTAATACTTTGCTCAGCTTCGGAAACGCGGCCCATGCCAACTCGCCTTCGGAGATGTGGTATTTAAATTTTCTGTTACTGCAGCCTCCTTTTGCACAAAGACTATATATATATATGTATATATATTAGTCATCGACATACAAGCCTGTTTAGGCTGTATCACAGCTTATCAGTGTGGCTTGACATGCGCTTGCTTCTAGCAGATATCGAAACTCGATCGATTTGGTCTCAGTCGAGGACACATCCACTTGCTTCTGGCCGGAATCGAAACTCGACCGATTTGGTGTCAGTTGGAGTCGCTACCCACTAAGCCATAGGCACATGTTATCAGAGAAGGTAAATTTTAACGTGTTGTCTATAAGCAGTGTATACACACGCCAGTCACTGAAAGAACTTTATTCATTGCTGAATTTGTTAAGTGCCATTCCTGATACACGCTTTGGGCGATCATGTCTTGAAAGAGACATGACTAACGGGGAAGATTATCCCCCAGTATGTTGCTATTGCTTTCTGCGGTAGACTGGTTGCCAGTCAAGGATATTGAACCCAGACTGACCTGTTATTTAACCCATAACTGGAGGGAAGAGACGGATTAATACCTTTCCCAAGGGTATTTGTGCGTAAGTGAATGCAAGGAATTCAACTGGAATTCGAACTCGGCTCGAATTGTCGATAACCGATATCCACTACACCACAGCACACATCCATTGCTGGAAAGTAACGCATATATTGCAGAATTGGAAACTGTTTTTCTTCTCTAGAGAGCTCAATCGTAACGTGAGCATTATATATATATATATATATATTAAGCGTTTCTTCATTCTATAATGGTTGATAATTTAAAAAGTGCGATAACTGCTGAAATTGTTTCCATGTTTGCGAAAATATGTCTTACAGAAAGTAGAGATTAAAATGCGCCCTAAATTTTCTAGTGTGTTTTACAGATATATTTATAACGCAAACAGAAGACCTCTTTAAAAGAGAATTACGTTGTACCCATGAAGATCTCGCTTGACATTATAATTCCTAATAATTTATAGCCAGTTTGCAAATTGGTATTTATTTTAGTGATGGCAAAGACGACAAAAATAGTCATACGCCAAATTCTAATCTATTTACAACGATTTAATTCGATCAAGAATCGGAAAAATATAGCTTATTTTATTAATAAATTCTTCTTGGTGCATTGTTTGGTATGAACGTTTGATTGGAGAATGTTAACAGGCGCAGATTCGTGAACAAATAAATCTATTTCCTTTATATTAGGACAGCGTCGGATAAGAATCATGGGATAAAAAAAAATAACACAAAAAACTCAGCATCAAAGTGCGTTTCTTCTTTACAGACATTCAGTTGCCAAGCACCTGGTCTCATCATTACTGATATTAGAATCCGACTATCCAATAATGAACAGCGTAGTGAGCGGAGCAAATATGGCTGATTCGCTTTAATCTTGAAAGGATAAGAGGTTTGATGAAGATTAGAATTAGGAGTTGCTTGGCAAATGGACAGTTGGGAAATATTTAGCTGATGTTACTAACGCCTCCTCATTAATGACGCGGTAACCTTTGTAAGTTTTACGAAGGCGTTTCAAGAGATCTCGATTATGACCAACTGTAAGGATTGTTCCCTGATGAAGTCGCTAAAGAATTTGAGAAAATGGCCGGCTCCTTTTGCTACACCAGAAAATACTATACTTTCAGCGATTATTTATTTCTACAAGAGTCACATCAGACATAAAAGGGAGTACTTTTGCTATATCCGTGGTGAAATTGTCCAGTCCTTACTTTCCAGACTTGAAAAAGTCTAAAACACTTTACACGGTCTGATGAGGAATTACTTATTTTCCACCATACCGCCACTTTCCCAACAGACGCAAAGTCGCTATTTCCATGGCAAATGTTCTGACGAACTCCATTGTTTTGTAGTCATGGTTACAACGATAAACTACATCCGGCCTCTGATCACGAGATTGAAGGTTTTGCGGAGCTTGGAACTGCTTCTTAATTGCTGTTGTACCCAGATCCACCAAAACCCGACGTATTAGCACCTGTTAGGGTCACAACTATTGGAAAATAGTGATCTGATTTTTGTTTGGTGGTATACTAAGAAAGTATAAAAACATATCTAAACTTATTTGTAAATGGAACTTTGTCTGTGTGTGTGTGTGTGTGTGTGTGTGTGTGTGTGTGTGTGTGCGTGAACCAATTTTCTTGAAATTTTACACAGTTGTACTATAAGCGTCTGCGAGTGTTCTTAGCTAGGTTTTGTGTCGAGATACCCCCGATAAATATCGAAAATCGATAATCGAAAAAATCTGGTTAAAGAAAAAATGGTCCGATTTTATTCAAATTTGATACACTCATAGACAAAGACATAAGAAACGATATTCAGAAGTTTCAAGGTTGCAGTTCTTACAATAGTGCAGAAAATCGATAATATATATATATATATATATATATATATATATATATATATGTAAGATGTTTGTGTGTGTGTCTGTTTATCTGTCTGTATGTCCTTTATACAAATCCATAATTTTTATCCGATTCTCACCAAACTTCACACAAATATTCTTTAGTCTGAGCTCCAGGACCATGGATTAGTTATAAAGCTTTCATTACACCCGAGCAACGCCGGACTATACTGCTAGTTATGATAAAAATACCAGCTAGATATTTATAAGAGAAACAACCAGTACCAATATATTCTCGAGCATAATTACAACAAATACAGCATTAAAAATTAGAAATATATTTTATAGTAAAATTACCAGCAATACATTCTAAAAGTATATATATATATATATATATATATATATATATATACATGTTTGCCCTAAAAGTATATTATATTCAGCATATCTGCAGTTGAAGTTATACAACTACTTAAGAAAAAATGTTAGACTTATTCATAAAATAACACATATAGATGTTGATATGTCACTAAATAAAAACAACTAAAACCAACCAAACCATATTTCATTGCCACTAGTTCAGACTTTTACCACTAAGATCCGCCTTGTTACGTCCACAGGGTTGCATCAACCTCATTCACCACGTAAAAGAAAGGTCTTCTATTCCGATTACAGCCTCCCAAGAATAGCTATTTATTCAATCGCTAATTCCATGTTAGATTCAGATAATCCCTATCCTTTAGGGCCTCCAGTTTAGACCTTTACAACCAAGACCTGCTGCGTTATATCCTAAGACTTGAATCACCATCATTCCCTACGTATACTTTCGGTAAGAAAAACAATCCACTCCGATGGCGTTTTCCCAAAAGCTGCTATTTAATCGCTACTTTCATGGCAAATATTTTTCATAAACATATCGCCTGGTGCGCAGGGGGTTACATAGGAGGAAAGTTATGAGGAATAGTGGCAGGTTATAGGGGGTGTCAGAAAGTGGATAAGCGAAGGATGAGAAAACTTATGAGAGTTAGGTGGATGGAGAAAGGGGCATGAGAGAGAGGATGCAAGCTAGTGAGATAGGAGAAGACTATTGACTTTACATTTAAACTCTTGGAGATTGTAGCTGTCGGGGAAGCAAGTAAATGGAAGGGAATTCCACAGGCGGGAAGTGCGAGAAAAGAAGCTAATTGAGTAGAATTTGCATTTATATTTTATTGGTTTCACAGTAAAAGGGTGGGACCTAGTTGCTAATCTTGTTGCTCGAGGAAATTCATGTATAGGGGGCACCAGTGAGCTAAGGTCATTTAGCTTCATTCTTTAGTGCCACCAGCTCAGACCATTACTTCCAAGATCCGCCCTGTTGTGTCAACACGGTTGAATCACCAACATTCTCTACGTATTCCTTTAGTTAGAAAGTCATTTCACTTACAAAGAACATGTAATTACTCACTCGCTACTTCCTTGGCAAATGTTTAGAAGATATCCATTCTTTAATGCCTCAAGTTCAGACATTTACAGCCAAACTTGCCACCTCCACAGGGTTAAATATCTCTCTCTCTCTCTCTCTCTCTCTCTCTCTCTCTCTCTCTCTCTCTCCGAGTTTCTTTTGTAACAATGGCATTCCACTCCGAAAGCTTCAATGGATCAGTCTGTCGCCACTTCGGGTCTCGGATTACTTCCCGTAAAGTACCCGATGCATACGACGAACACACATTCCTTTCTTGACATTAAGTCGGGTACAAAAATTAAAGCAACTCATTCAACACTAAAAAATAGATGAATAAATGTATAGCTGTAAATTCTTTATATATAATTTTAAGTCACAGCAATCCTAAAATGCAGGGGAGAAAATAAATTTCCTGGTAGTATTTAATAAAATGTGTTGTTGGAATACCGGCCCTTACCCCTCTATTCATAAATCAAATATATGCATTTCACAATTAAAAATGAATCTAATAAACTTATTTTTTGTTTGTTTGTTTGTTTGTTTGTTTGTTTGTTTGTTTGTTTTGTTTTGTTCTACGTTATATCAACCTCAGTGGGTTAATTAATGCCGACAAGATTTTGATAATTGATTCATATCAATATAAAATGTATTATTTGCAATTATTTGTAGACCAAGTTTCATTGCGGTATTATTGTGAAGAGTGTTTTTGTCGCGAGCCTAGTTTATTGATTGGGTTTAGATTTTATTTTTACGGTATATCAACTTTTTGGGATAGGTTTGCATAAATAGAAAATGTATTGATTTTATTTTAAAAAGTATTGTTTGTTTGATGGTTTGGTTTGTTTTACGGCATATCAACACCTTAATGGATTATTTAATGCCGCCAAGATTTTTACAATCGATTCGTATGAATATAATATTTATTTTTTGTAAGAAATCAGTTTGTAGATCAGGTTTTGGGTTTATTTTGTTTTACTGCATACCAACCTCAATGGGTTATTTAATGCCGACAAGATGTTTACAATAAATTCGTATGAATACAATATGTATTCTTTGCAAGAAATCAATTTTTAGATTAAGTTTCATTGACGTAAAGAGGGTTTTGTCGAAGTTCAGATGTATCACGAGCCTATTTTTTATACATTGCTGGTAACGTTTTTTCATTCAAAACTGTATTGCTGGTAATATTTCTTTTTTCAAAAATTGTTGCTGGTAAAAATTTTTCCTCAAAGGTAGTTTGTTGCTAATATTGTTTTCGTTAGAAAATGCGTTACTGCTGAATTATTTTCTCCTTCAAAAATATATTGCTGGTAATATTTTTCTTCAAAAAGGTATTGCTGTTTCCTCTGAGTTTGTAATATCCAGTCCAAGGATTAAACTCACACTCACTATACAATTTCTTTAGTCCACTCGGCTAATATCTAAACTTATTTATAAATGAAACTTTGTCTGTGTGTGTGTGTGTGTGTGTGTGTGTGTGTCCGTTACCTATAGACTCCGAAACGGCTGAACCGATTTTCTTGAAAATTTACACAGTTGTACTAAAAGCGTCTGCGAGTGTTCTTAGCTAGGTTTTGTGTCGAGGTACCCCCGATAAATATCGAAAATCGATAATCGAAAAAATCGGGTTATAGATGGAGTGGTCCGATTTTAATCAAAATTGATACACTCATAGACAACGACATAAGAAACGATATTCAGAAGTTTCAAGGTTGCAGTTCTTACAATAGTGCAGAAAAAATATATATATAAGGCAAGATGTTTGTGTGTGTGTCTGTTTATCTGCCTGTATGTCTGTATTTTTTCAGCCCTTTTATTTTAGTTTTTGCTTCGGTTTAGCTCTAAGTAGGTATAATTGTAATTCTTAGTCTCAGCCGTGATACCATTTACTCAGAGGACTTATTTAGCCTTCAAAATTCAGTTTACGACGAAAAAAACTTATTTGATATCGATACCTGGAAATCCAAATTTGACTCACAGCCATTCATTTTTCTTTCAGTTTATGGTTTCGCTTTAACTGGAAACAACTATTGCTTTTTAGTCTTTCATGTGAACATTCAAATAGTCTGAGCTCCATGACCATGGATTAGTTTTAAGGCTTTCATTACACCCGAGCAACGCCGGGTTATCCTGCTAGTGCAGTATAAATAACGAAAGAGTAAATTTACTTCTCACCCGCAGCTACATTGTTGTTTCAATTCGATGGACGGGATTGGTGTAGAGATATCAATTTTAGGCTGGAAGGCATGAAGGAAAGTTTTATGTTTTGGTGTTCAGTAATTTTCAATTTGTTTTTTTCGTGAAGAATCCAGGTGATTGCACGGAAGTCTCGATTTACTAATCATGATTCACAGTAGGCTTACAGGCGGACATTTATCTAATTGCCCAAGTGATACCGACTATATCTAGTTTGAAGGAAGATCTGGCCTGAAATTTGTCCTAGTTCCAAGTATTTGTCAATTATGACCATTTGAACTTAAAGCTCACATATGTTTATCCATTTATTTAACATTATCAGTGTTCGATCTTTGCTTTTTTCTGATGCCTTTTACTAGAAGAGTCATTGGAATCTTGTCCAAATGAATGCTATAAGTGACAGACGCCTTTAATTTGACACTCTTTATAAAATGACTTATATGATGAGGATTTTGGAACCCTACAAAATGCAGTCAAATTGACAATATTTTTTACGATATTCTAACTGAATTTTGTGGGTAAGGGGTCGCCGACGCATTTCCACGACTTCGAATAAGTCTAACAAAAAGGATCGGGGAAATGTGATTTCTCTTTTTCAGGGTAAAATCTCAAATATTCAGACATTTTAAATTAGCTGAACGTTCAATTTTTTTTTTCCTCAGGAAAATATTTAAAAGCCTACTTTTAAGCCTCTCATGCATGATATTGATCATAAGCGCTTCTGTCACCAAATGCCAGGTACCAAATATCAGTTTTCGATTGTATTCTTCTGGACATACATCCCGGGTACATTTTTTTTCGAAGCTTATGGAACAGAATAGCGACCGAAAAATGTCTGAATTGGTTATATGCAAAATATATACTCATTTCGCGAACGTTGACTTTTCATTTTAGAGTAGGTCTTCGAAACCTAAAATAGTTTTCTTTTAATCTTTTCCTTATGTACATACTAGCAGTATAGCCCGGCGTTGCTCGGGTGTAATGAAAGCTTTAAAACTAATCTATGGTCCTGGAGCTCAGACTCAGCTAAAAGAATATTTGTGTGAAGTTTGGTGAGAATCGGATAAAAATTATGGATTTGTATAATGGACATACAGACAGATAAACAGACAGACACTTGCCTTCATCGCTCATTCAATGAAATGAATTAGAGCGCTCTAGCTATTGGGCGCGTATAACGATATGCGCTAAAAAGTCTGCCTACTTCCACCGAATGCCCATAGTCCAGGGGTAGAGACGCCGACTGACGCCATTTCGGTCGGGTTTCAATCGGAGTCTAACCGTACTGATGAGCTGTGATACGGCGAAACAGATCTGTCTGCGGATGACAATATATATATATTATCGATTTTCTGCACTATTGTAAGAACTGCAACCTTGAAACTTCTGAATATCATCTCTTATGTATGTGTTTATGAGTGTATCAAATTTGATTAAAATCGGACCACTCCTTCTATAACCCGATTTTTTCGATTATCGATTTTCGATATTTATCGGAGGGGGTACCTTGACACAAAACGTAGCTAAGAACACTCGCAGACGCTTATAGTACAACTGTGTAAATTTTCAATAAAATCGGTTCAGCCGTTTCGGAGTTTATAGGTAACGGACACACACACACACATACACATACACATACACACAGACAAAGTTCCATTTATAAATAAGTTTAGATAACAAAGTTCCAACTTAAAAAATAATTCTATCTGCGCAAAATCCACAAATATCCGATAATCTCTATTGTGTAATCACGTCTATGAGTCTATCGGAACGTTTTTCAATCAGTCGGAGGGCTCCAACTACAACTAGTGTCCATGTGTGTCACATCTTTGAATGTTCACTCCTATATCTTTGTATTTTTATATTCAAAGATATATTACAGTATTCTGATCTTTTAACACAATGTCTGGGTGATTTGCTTTGATTGTTTGTCTGTGCGCATTATAACGTCTCATAAAATTATTATTATTATTACTACTCATATTAATGCTTATATTATGGAACTGAGAAGAAAATAAAAAGTTATGACTACCATAATTCGAAAAAGAAACAGAAAACAATTCACCGGTTTCATTCCTCTCTCTTCAGATCTCGATCGAAGAAATAAAAAAAAATATCGACTCGTTTTCTACTGCTTTCATTACCGTTTATTTAAAGCCAGAAAATCTTCCTAGATTGTACGAACATTTCATGTGGAAACTTTTAATGCTTGGGTGATACAAGTCGTACGAAATCACGCATAGCAAGAAGGAAGAAGAGGTTCATTCATACGTTACCCAAGCGTCTTTGATTTTACGTGAATAAAACGAACCCAACTGGAATTGGAACACGGCTCTCTGATTAAAAATTTTAAACCATGCTTATGACAAATGGCATTAACATACGGTCACTAGGTGATCTAGGTACTGGCCAGATTAACTTCGGTGAACTTACAGAAATGGTGTTTCAACGTTATATGTCTGCAAGTTTAAAACAAATATGCAACTAAATAAGGAAAGGATATGCACATACACTACCGGCCATAATTATTAGGCTACCCCAGTTTATTTTAAAGAAATGGTGTATTTCATACTGTTTTTATTATTTATTGCCAAATGAAAATACAATGGTTCTTTTGTTATTATTACTTTGCAAGATTTTACAAGACAAGAAAACAAAGATGAACTCGTTCGAGTCACCCTTAATTTCCTTCATTCCTTTATTGATGAAACTGCAATATAGGTAATTATTCAATATTTATAAATTCATTAGTTGCACATGTTATGGTGTAGTATTAACAAAAGAACCATTCTATTTTCATTTACAATTATCCACTTGGCAATAAATACTAAAAATAGTATGAAATACATCATTTTCTTTTTAAACACTGGGTTGGCCTAATAATTATGGTTGGTAGTGTAGGTTAATAATATACCAATAGTGTATGTTAATAAAAGGCCATATGTACCGAAGACCTAACAGCCATCTCTTCTGTTTGTAAAGAGAAGGTTTTAGAAGTTTAATGTATAAGGCCTCTAAAATTTTCAAATAAAATGTAATATATTACTTTGATCCAACAAAAATATTACTGACAAAAAATATTTCGGGCATGCAACGAGGTGCAACATCGAAATGACAGAAAACACAGGCGACAAACAAAGGTTTGAATGGCAACAGTCGACAAAGATATGATCAACATCAACGGCAACAACAAAGGTTTGAAGGATGATAGTTGGCGAAAATGATTGACAGATGTATAAACGATTGAAAATGATTGACAGATGTTGTATAAGCAACAAACCGAGAAAGCAAAAATGCGTAAGAATTTATAGGTTATTTCTGGGATTTTTGGCCGAAGAGACAGAAGACAGGAGAAGAAGTCAGAACAGAGAGAGAGAGAGAGAAAAAGAAAGAGAGAGAGAAAAATAATAGAGAATTCCTGCTGGCTTGCGTCTCTTCGTCAGCTCCCTCGTGTGTGGGTGATTCTCTCCAGCTTCCCATTACTCCACACCAGTGTCACGTCGTTGCTGTCAGGACAATCGTCATCTTTGGTTGCCAGGTTATATATACCTTATGATAGTCCACGACACACTGTCATTTATTCCTTAGATGTTTTGCTATCGCAGAACCGGATATATGTCTCATAAACTGTGATCGACCTCTAAAGAAAGAGAAACTAAAAACGAGCAGTATCCTGATTTTCTCTCTCTTTTCCAAATTAGTGTTCATGGTATTTATTCTCTTTTCCTCTCACTTAAATGAAATTTGACTCTTTTTATAGCAATAATAGAATTTTATACTCAACAGAAAATATTTGAAAAATTAAATGTTTTATTAACCCTGGCTTCATTCACGTTAAGTTGTCGCGAGTTCAGTTTCGATATTATTGCTTTCAGTGTCTCTGCCATTTTCTTTATCTTCGCCATCCTCCTAGGATATTTCCACTGCCCTTCCCCACTGAAAGAGTACTATCCATTTTAGGAGTGACTGTTTTTATAAAAATTATGCCATAGTAAAGAAAGTGAGGAAAATGCTAGGGTACCTTATCTTCCTCTTCCTTAATTAGTATGCACCGCGCTTGACCAATCATGTGACTCTCAACAGGCAGTTAGCAATAGTTTGTATAGAGGACAATTTTGTGGTAGACGCGGTGAAGAAAATATGCCTTCCTGACATGTGGATAAACATATTCTCTTGCAGTAGGATATGTTGGACTTGTGAGTAAAAACAAATTTTGTTATACCCATTAGCTTTCCTTTTCAAAGTCGGAGAGACGGCATGTAAAATTAACTTTGTTAATATGTTTTAATCCTATAAGATAAAATTTTTACGTTCATTTGACTTCTTCTTAGCTGTCTTTATTTTTTATTATAAATGTTTGGGTAAATATCTACAGTGACGTCCACTCATATTTGGTATACCTAACAAAAATATTTTGCTTAGCCGATTCCATATCGTCCTGCATTAAAATAAACAACCGGATTTTAAAAAAATTCCTGAAATCATTATTAATAATAATACCACGCAATATTTTTTTTATACTAGGAAGATTTAATTAAATTTATTGAGTTGAAGAAAATGTCATCTACTGATCAAATATATTTTGCATTTTAAATAATGCTTTTAGAATTTGCCCTAAAGTCGAACAAAAGGCAGAGCAAATTGAAGAAAAAGATAAATGATAACAGACAACGAGGCTGGCGGCAGCAATTAGCTTTTTTTTATGAAACTATCTATCAATAGTCGCTTGTGGCCATGCACTACAGTGGCAACGAACTTAGTGTTAGTGACACGGACATGGCGGGATTTCGAGACTGATATGTGCATTTTAATTAAATAAGAAAATAAAAAAAATGATGTACAGATTTATAAAATAATCTCCTCTTTATATGAATTATTGAAAAGTATCAAAAAATTTAATCGATGAAAAATTAAATTAGACAATGTCTTTTTTGACATTCGAAAAAGATTTTCCTTTGAAAATGTACAAAAAATGTGAGAAAAAGATATTAAAAAAATAACTAATTAATAAACAATACATATCTTAAATCATTAAATATATATTTTGTGTATTAAATGTGTGGGTGTATCTAATTTATATGTGCACAGATATATAAATGGAAAAACGTATATACACGTATGTACGCACACTCACATACGTTGATATGCACATACTGACGCGCACATATGTACACAAATAAATACACACATACAAACACATATACACATATGGAAACGCATAAAAAATAGACTTCAGATGCCTTCATTATTATTATTATTATTATTATTATTATTATGGTTTTTCCCACCAGCAGTGAATGATTAATTACACTGGAGATCAAGTGAAAGAAAGTCTCCTTAATACTCCAGGACTCTCCTCGGTATTATAACTAATTTTACTGATGCTGTCGTCTGGGTAGTTTCAGTTTAATCTTGTATTTTCAATTCTCTTAATATTTTCTAAGGGTTCGTTATGGCCTGACAAAGTTTGCTGATAATGTTAGGCGAGTATAAGTTTCCTCAATATTCCAGCACTTTCCTCGGTAATCTAAATGATTTTTAATAATTTTGTTGCCTATATGGTTTCTATACCGTCTTGAATTTCCAATTATTCAAAAGATCCTTTGAGATAGAACCAAACGTTCTAAAATAAGTCTGCTCAAAGTTCCAGCACTCCACGGAGTTCTTGACAAAATCCAACAGAGAATCTGTAATATGATCGATCCCAACTTGGCAGCTCAGCTGCAGTCACTTTCTCACCGGAGTAATGTGGCTTCCCTGTGTCTCTTCTACAGATACTTTCACAGCTTCTTCTCCGATGAACTTAGCTCACTGGTGCCCCTATGTATGAATTTACTCGAGTTTCTAGACTAGCAACTAGTCTTGAAACTTTTACAGTAAAACCAATAAAATGTAACCGCAACTTCTACTTCACTAGCTTCTTTTCTCGCACTTTCCGCTTGTGGAATTCCCTTCCGAATATTTACTTCGCTGACAGCTACAATCTCCAAGAATTGTGAGGTCAATAGTCAACTCTTATCTCACTGACTCGCATCCTTTCTCTCATGCTTTTTTCTCTGTCCACTTCACTCTCATCACACCAGTATTATCATCTTTCTCTTACCCACTTCCTAACACCCAGCATAACCAGTCCCTCTTTCTCATCACTTCCCTCCTACGTAACCCCCTGCGCACCAGTGGCAGTAAAATTGTCTTGCTTGGGGTGAAATGATTAAAAAAACTATTTTCAGAAATGACCTCTTCTTTTGAAGAATTTCTAACTCTTATCTTTAGTATTTTTTTTAACAATACCGAGTATTCAAATAATGATAGCCGAGAGCAAGTTTCCTTAATAAGCCCCAGAACTTTTCTCGGCATTTTCGCAGATCTTAAAATTACTGTTATCTGAATGATCTCGATTCCTTCTCGAATTTTCAATCCTTCTGATTTCTTAGTAAGTTTTTTTTTTCAATCCTTCTAATATCTTTGCAAGGTCTGGACAAAATAGGAAAATAATGGTAGATAAAAATAAATCTCAAGCAGAATTTCTGCAACGTTGAGTTAATCTTTATTTAAACTATTTGCATGCTGACGATTGTTCTTATTAATTGAACAGATTGAGATATCCCTAGACATAATCAGTGGACCGAGAACAGTCTAGCCCCACAGATTAAAAAAAAATGGTTCAGTTCGGAATTCCCTGTATGTTACTAGGCTCGGCATGCAGCTGACGAGAGCCGAAGGACACAACAACGGAAAACTTTGTGATAACAACAACCACAACAAAGATTATGAAAACAACCCTCATGTAAATAGTGCATATGGTTAAAATGTGTTTCCTCAATTCTCTTTCACTCTCCTCAGTATTTTATATATATCCAGTCGCACGCGTCACGCGATAGCTTTTAAAGAAATGTCATTTTCAAAAACACAGAATAAATTGCGGTGTAGTCAAAAAATGAGAATAAAATAGCAACATCAGAAACATAACATCCTTCAGAATGGCCAGTGAATTTGCTGAAAGCGCTTGGAAAGTAAAAAATTATGGAACATTTTTATATCCATTATTTTCAGCAAAAATGAATCTTGTACGAATACTGGAAAATTAAATCAAAATTTAATAAAATCTTCTTTGTTGGTCGTTTTTAACAAAAAAATGTTTAAAAGAAAGATTGGTGGCCAAATATATATATATATATATATATATCAAAATATCAAAATATCAAATAATTTATATATATATATATATATATATATATATATAAATCAAAATCAAATAATAGGCATACAAACAATATAAAGAAAATAATAAAGAAATTTAAATTAAAATCATAAAATTAAAAATTAAAAATATAATTATAAATACGAAACCAAGATAAACAAAAAGAAAACATACAAAGAATATATATATATATATATATATATATATATATATATATATATATCAAAGAATATAAATTCATATATATATATATATATATATATATATATATATACATATACACGTGACTCACAGGTGCTTGTTGTTGCCCAGGTGTTGCTTTTAGATTGATAGCTTAAACATTAAATATCTCTGAATGACTACTATTGGTTTTAGTCTTACGTTTCACCTGTAAAACTTTATTTCTTGTTGAAAAGGATGAACCAACAAGAAGATGAGAGTGTTGCTTATGAGAGAAACCAAGCCATTTGGAATCTGTGAAAAGAAGGAAAATCGATTAGAAAAATCAATTGAAAAAACATTGGGTGTAGCTAACAAAACAATTTGGAATGTACTAAAAAAGAAAGAAACTATCGCTGTACTAAGCAAGGTATCGAAAAGGTCAGCCAATGAACAGCAGTTGATGACAGAAATATTGTGAGAGCTGTGAAAAAAAACCCACCAAAGCAACAATCAGTGATATCAGCAACAGTGCCGGGGTGAATGTTTCACAATCTACCGTTCAACAAAGACTTCGAGAGCCAAACTATAGATGCCATACAGCAGGATGCGAAAAGAGAAGATTGGAATTTGCAAGGAAATGCATAGATAAACGAAAGTGTTAAAAAAAAAAGGTTTTTTGGACTGATGAGAAGGGGAAGTTTTTAGTACCCATCTCTTCAGACCGCAAAACTTACCCGTCAAAAGAAATTATAGGTTATAACCGCTTCAGTTGATGAGTTTTCCTTTAAAACAGTAGCTACTCCAGCATCTATGCATCGCCCATTCAGTAATGAATTAGAGCACCTGGTTATTGGCGTATGATACATCATGCACTAAAAATCTGCCTCCTTCTACCGAGCGCCCATAGCCCAGAGGTAGAACCGCCGACTGACGCCAATTCGGTCGGGTTTCAATCATGGGTAAAAGCAATCGGATGTCTAACCGTACTGATGAGCTGTGATACAGCGAATCAGATCTGTCTGCGGATGACTCTATATATATATATATATATATATATATATATTGAAATTGTAGGAGTATTTGAAATAATTAGATAGTTCATTAAGTTTTTATTTGACCTCAACAGAATGCAGAGAGCACTGGATGGCCATTTTGTCCTATATTTGGGACTCATCAGCAGAGCGCATTCTGTACTAGGAATTGATACCCAAACAGTAACGTTACTAAGCAAATGCCATACCAACTGTACCATGGGCCCCGGTGAAAGAAGTGACAACTAATTAAATTTGATATAGCGCCACTCATTCACATATTCCTAGGAGTTCTTTAACCATAGGACTGTGCCTTCCAGTGTCCCGACGACTCAAACCAAGTCGCTCACTCCGAAGCTTTATAACCTGGTTCAAGCAACGATATAAACTGAAATTGTAGGAGAATTTTGAAATAATTAGATAATTCATCAAGTTTTATTAGCCCTCAACAGAATGCAGAAAGCACTGGACGGCTGTTTCGTCCTATATTTGGGACTCATCAGCAGTGCGCATCCTCTACCAGGAATTGAAACTTGATTAAAGAAACTTGGATGAGTTCCTCCTAGGAATATGTGAATGAGTGGCGCTATATCAAGTTTAATTAGTTACCTCTTCGTCACCGGGGCCCGTGGTACAGTTGGTATGAGATCTGCTTAATAACGCAACTGCCTGGATTTCAATTTTTTGGTACAGGATGCGCACTGCTGATGAATCCCAAATATAGGACGAAACGGCCGTCCAGTGCTTTCTGAATTCTGTCGAGGTCTAATAAAAACTTGATGAATTATCTAAATATATATATATATATATATATATATATATATATATATATAGATATAGATATAGATATATATATAACTGTATTTAACTCGCCTACGCGTTTCGTCTTGTGACGGACTTTATCAAGGCAAAAAGACGAAATGAGCTTTATTCCAAACTACGTATCTATAAACAAATAGGGTTGCCATCTATAAATATATGTATTTTTACACACACACACATATATATATATATATATATAAGTTTGTTAAAGTGAAAGATGTTAGATTAAAAAGATTTTTTCCTACCAGTTCTTTTCTATATATATATATATATATAGTCATCCGCAGACAGATGTTTCGCTGTATCACAGCTCATCATTGCGGTTAGACTCCGATTGCTTTTTACCCAGGATTGAAACCCTACTGATTTGGCGTCAGTCGGCGATTCTACATCTGGACTATGGGCGGTCGTGTCTGGGCTGCATATATATATATATATATATATATATATATATGCAGGAGGTTAATGTTTACTTTATAGTTTTTTATTCTTTTTTTTTTCTGTAGACAGACAATAATGTAATTTCTTCTGATGAAATTAGAATCTAAAATAGTATATTTTAAAAATTTTTTTTTGATCTGATCCTTGTAAAGCATGTTACTTATAATTCACAAGATTATAATAATTACACATTTCAAGACAAGATACTTTTTGATAAATTATATGTCTATCACACACTCTCAAAATCTTTCAATGTCATCATATTTTTAGTTCTTTCATGCCAAGCCTATGAGAGGATTATGAACTATTATGAATTATATCTAAGATTTAAAATGTTATATATTGATAATGATCGTGTCTTCTGATCTAGACTTCTTTAATGTCATCTTCCTTCAGGCGATCGTGGCTTCTGACTGATTGCTATGGAAATCTTTGTAAAGGTAGTAGTTTCTTTTCCTGTCGACCACTTCACTGCTTTTGATTCAGAGTAATACTCCACCTAGACAAGAGTTTCCCAAACTATGAGTCGCGACTCACTGGTAGATCACAAGCGGAATGTTCATTTCCGTTTCAGTTGCTTTAAATCTTTCCTTCATCTTTGAGGAGATTATCCAGCATTTAACGCCTTATTTAAAAAAATAGAGACGACACATAGCAATTCTATATCCTCTTCTTTGTTTCTAGCAAAATTTTCCTGTCTCTTAATACTCTACTCAGCTTCTTGAATGTATCCTTGGCCATGCCAATTCGCCTTCAGATCTCAGTATCACTCTTTCAATCTTCTGTTAGAACTCTTCCCCCAAAAAAATAAATAACCAGTCAGAAGAAAAATAAATGACAAAGTGAAGAGCAGAACATAATATTATAAATGTAACTATATTTTTTCAAACATACGGGATTTTCTTTTCTAATTCTAATAAAGTATAGTTATTTCTCTCTCCATTCGAGTCATAATTTGTCTTTTCTTGCTATTTAAAAATCCTCCCGTTCACATGGTTCAAGGGCTTAAAGCAATTAAAAGTTGATTGACCCTACGTTTGTTCATTTTGTTTGTTGGTTTTTTTTTTCTCTGGGATCAACTCAGCCGAATATTGACAAGCGAAATTTCTGAACGATCATTTCCAAGCATAGGCTGGCCAGACCTTGGTTAGAATAATTTTACACAAGCTGCAAAATCGTATAATATAAACATGAAAAACAAAAGGCAAAAATATAAAATGGCTACCTTCATTTTATACATTGTCTGGTAATTGGATATTAGTCGAGATAAAACCTTGCATTAACCGTCTCTTTTTAAATGGTTGTGTTTTTCTTTCTGCTTATTGATCTTAAATAAAATACAGTTAAAAACAAGAAGAAATCAAAGTAATCGGGTCAGATTTTTACCTTGTCCCTTCTTATGCATTCGTGTCCGTTTCTTGAAATCATTTCGGGTTTTGTATAAGTTTTATTTCCTCTCATTTAGTTGTCTCTCCGTCATTGATTCGTTTTACATCCCATTAATCATGAAGTAGAATTTCTTTTAAAGAAAGAAAGAACAAAAGAAAGTGGAGTATGAAAATGAGAAAAGATAAAAGAACAAGAAAAGAAAGAGAAAAAGTTGAATAAGAAAAAGAAAAGAGATAAATGAACGAGAAAAAAGAAGGAAAGAAAGTTGAGTAAGAAAAAGAAAAGAGAGAAATGAACACGAAAGAAAGAAAGAAAGTTGAATTAGAAAAAGAAAAGAGAGAAATGAACTAGAAAAAAGAAAGGAAGAAAGAAAGTAAGAAAATTAGTAAGAAAAAGAAAAGAGAGAAATGAACTGGAAAGAAAGAAAGGAAGAAATAAAGAAAGAAAGAAAGAAACTAGAGTAAGGAAAAGAAAAGAGAGAAATGAACAAGAAAGAAAAAAGTTGAGTAAGAAAAAGAAAAGAGAGAAATGAACTAGAAAAAAAAGAAAGAAAGAAAGTTGAGTAAGAAAAAGAAGGGAAAAAAATGAACTAGAGAAAAAGAAAGAAAGTTGAGTAAGAAAAAGAAAGGAGAAAAATGAACTAAAGAAAGAGAAAGAAAGTTGAGTAAGAAAAAGAAAAGAGAGAAATGAACCAGAAAAAGAAAGAAAGAAAGAAAGAAAGAAAGAAGGTTCAGTAAGAAAAAGAAAAGAGAAAAATGAACACGAAAGAAAGAAATAAAGTTGAGTAAGAAAAAGAAAAGAGACAAATGAACACGAAAGAAAGAAATAAAGTTGAGTAAAAAAAAAGAAAAGAGAGAAATGAACCAGAAAAAAAGAAAGAAAGAAAGTTGAGTAAGAAAAAAAAAAGAGAGAAATGAACCAGAAAAAAATGAAAGAAAGTTGAGTAAAAAAAAGAAAAGAGAGAAATAAACGCGAAGGAAATATAGTTGAATAATTAAAATTAAAAAAATGCTAAGACATAGATAGAGAGAAGGGATCGGGTGTAAATGTAAAAAAAAGTATGAAAAGAAAGAAAGAAAAACAATAGAGAAAATAGAAGGAGTAAATAGAAAGAAAGTGAACGAAATAAAAGAGAAAGAATAAATTAGAGTGAGAGAGGAAATAAATTATAGAAAATAAAGCAAAGAGCTACAGAATGAAAGAGAGAGAAGGAATATGCATTAGAATGGGGAACAAAAAAGAGAGAGAATAAATTGAGAGAGAAAAAATTATATAGAGAAAATAAAGCAGACAGCGAAAGAATTAGCGAGTGTGAGAGGAAAAATAAATTATAGCGTCAGAAAATGAATTAGAATAAGAAAATAATCAGAAAACGGTAGAATTCGAGAGTGAGAAAGAGAAAATAGATTAGAGAGATAAAGAATGAGAGAATTAGAGTGATAGAGAGAGAAAATCAAGAAAAAAGAGGTAATCAAGAAAAAAAGCAGAAAAAGAAATTAGGGAGAGGAAATAAAGGAGAGAGTATGCGAATTAAAAAGAGAGAGAGAAAGAAAGAAATTAGAGAGAGGAAATAAAGGAGAGAATATGCGAATTAAAAAGAGAGAGAGAAAGAAAGAAATTAGAGAGAGGAAATAAAGGAGAGAATATGCGAATTAAAAAGAGAGAGAGAAAGAAAGAAATTAGAGAGAGGAAATAAAGGAGAGAATATGCGAATTAAAAAGAGAGAGAGAAAGAAAGAAATTAGAGAGAGGAAATAAAGCAGGAAGCGTGAGAATTAGAGCGAAGAGAAATAATTTAGAGAGAGGAAATAAAGGAAAGAGTGAGCAAATTAAAAAGAGAGTGAGAAAGAAGGAAATTAGAAAGAGGAAATAAAGCAGGAAGCGCGAGAATTAGAGCGAGAGAGAAATAATTTAGCGGGGGAAATAAAGTAGAGAGTGAGCCAATTAAAAGGAGAGAGAGAGAGAAAGTAAGTAATTATAGAGAGGAAATAAAGCAGGAAAAGTGAGAATTAGAGAGAGAGAGAAATAATTTAGAGAGGGGAAAGAAATTAGAGAGTGAGCGAATTAAAAAGAGAGAGAGAAGGAAAGAAATTAGAGAGACGAAATAAAGCAGGAAGGACGACAATTAGATCGAGAGAGAAATAATTTAGAGAAGGGAAATAAAGTAGAGAGTGAGCGAATTAAAAAGAGAGAGAGAAAGAAAGATAGTAGAGAGAGGAATTAAAGCAGGAAGCGAGAGAATTAGAGCGAGAGAGAAATAATATAGACAGGGGAAATGAAGGAGAGAGTGACCGAATTAGAAAGAGTGAGAGAAGGAAAGAAATTAGAGAGAGGAAATAAAGCAGGAAGCGCGAGAATTAGAGAGAGAGAGAAACAATTTAGAGAGGGGAAATTAAGTAGAGAGTGAGCGAATTAAAAAGAGAGAAATAAAGAAAGAAATTAGAGAGCGTAAATAAAGCAGGAAGCGAGAGAATTAGAGCGAGAGAGAAATAATATAGACAGGGGAAATGAAGGAGAGAGTGACCGAATTAAAAAGAGTGAGAGAAGGAAAGAAATTAGAGAGAGGAAATAAAGCAGGAAGCGCGAGAATTAGAGAGAGAGAGAAACAATTTAGAGAGGGGAAATTAAGTAGAGAGTGAGCGAATTAAAAAGAGAGAGAGAAAGAAAGAAGTTAGAGAGAGGAAATAAAGCAGGAAGCGAGAGAATTAGAGCGAGAGAGAAACAATTTAGAGAGGGGAAATTAAGTAGAGAGTGAGCGAATTAAAAAGAGAGAAAGAAAGAAAGAAATTAGAGAGAGGAAATAAAGCAGGAAGCGCGTGAATTAGAGAGAGAGAAACAATTTAAAGAGGGGAAATTAAGTAGAGAGTGAGCGAATTAAAAAGAGAGAAAGAAAGAAAGAAGTTAGAGAGAGGAAATAAAGCAGGAAGCGCGAGAATTAGAGAGAGAGAAAAACAATTTAGAGAGGGGAAATTAAGTAGAGAGTGAGCGAATTAAAAAGAGAGAAAGAAAGAAAGAAATTAGAGAGAGGAAATAAAGCAGGAAGCGCGAGAATTAGAGAGAGAGAGAAACAATTTAAAGAGGGGAAATTAAGTAGAGAGTGAGCGAATTAGAAAAAGAAAGAAAGAAAGAAGAAAGAGAGAGTAAAGCAGGAAGAGAAATTAGAGAGAGAAAGCAATTTAGGGGAAATTAAAGAGAGGAAGCGAAAAGAAAGAAAGAAGGAGAGAGGAAATTAAAGCAGGAAGCGCGAGAATTAGAGAAACAATTTAGAGAGGGGAAATTAAGTAGAGAGTGAGCGAATTAAAAAGAGAGAAAGAAAGAAAGAAATTAGAGAGAGGAAATAAAGCAGGAAGCGCGAGAATTAGAGAGAGAGAGAAACAATTTAAAGAGGGGAAATTAAGTAGAGAGTGAGCGAATTAAAAAGAGAGAAAGAAAGAAAGAAGTTAGAGAGAGGAAATAAAGTAGGAAGCGAGAGAATTAGAGCGAGAGAGAAACAATTTAGAGAGGGGAAATTAAGTAGAGAGTGAGCGAATTAAAAAGAGAGAAAGAAAGAAAGAAGTTAGAGAGAGGAAATAAAGCAGGAAGCGCGAGAATTAGAGAGAGAGAGAAACAATTTAGAGAGGGGAAATAAAGTAGAGAGTGAGTGAATTAAAAAGTGAGAGAGAAACAATTGAGAGAGAGGAAATAAACCAGAAAGCACGAGAATTGGAGAGAGAGAGAGAGAGAGAAATAATTTAGAGAGTTGAAATAAAGAGAAAGAGACAATAGCGAAAGGGATCAGCAGAGAACGGATGAATTAAAGAGAGAGAGAGGGAGGAAGTACATTAGAGAGATTAAATGAAGCAGAGTGCGAGCAAATTAGAAAGAGAGGGAAGAAAAGTGAAAATAAATTAGAGTGAGAAAAAACAGCAGATAATGAAAAATTTTAGAGAGAGAGAGAGAGAGAGAAAGAGAAAGAATATAAATTAGAGAGAGAGAGAGAATAAAGCAGAGAACGAAAAAATTTGATATAGATACAAAGAAAAATATATTAGAGAGAGAAACTAAAAGGGAATGAGAGAGAGAAACTAAAAGGGAATGAGAGAGAGAAACTAAGGGAATGAGAGAGAGAAACTAAATTAGAGAAACTAAAAGGGAATGAGAGAGAAACTAAATTAGAGAAACTAAAAGGGAATGAGAGAGAAACTAAAAGGGAATGAGAGAGAAACTAAAAGGGAATGAGAGAGAGAAACTAAATTAGAGAGAGAAACTAAAAGGGAATGAGAGAGAAACTAAATTAGAGAGAGAAACTAAAGGAATGAGAGAGAGAGAGAGAAACTATATTAGAGAAACTAAAAGGGAATAAGAGAGAAAATATATTAGAGAGAGAAGCAAGGGAATAAGAGAGAAAATATATTAGAGAGAGAAAATAAAACGGAATGAGAGAGAGAAAATATTTTAGAGAGAGAAAATAAAACGGAATGAGAGAGAAACTAAATTAGAGAGAGAAAATAAAACAGAATAAGAGAGATAAAATATATTAGAGAGAGAAACTAAAAGGGAATGAGAGAGAAACTAAATTAGAGAGAGAAAATAAAACAGAATAAGAGAGAGAAAATATATTAGAGAAAAATAAAACGGAATGAAATATATTAGAGAGAAAATAAAACGGAATGAGAGAGAGAAGCAAATTAAGAGAAAATAAAACAGAATAAGAGAGAAAATATTTTAGAGAAAATAAAACGGAATGAGAGAGAGAGAAACTAAATTAAATAGAGAAAATAAAACAGAATAAGAGATAAAATATAATGAAAGAAACTAAAAAGGAATGAGAGAGAGAAACTAAATTAGAGAAAATGAAACAGAATAAAGAGGAAGGAAATATATTAGAGAGAAAAATAAAACAGAATAAGAGAGAGAGAAAATATTTTAGAGAAAAATAAAACGGAATGAGAGAGAAAACTAAATTAAATAGAAAAATAAAACAGAATAAGAGAGATAAAATATATTAGAGAGAAACTAAAGGGAATGAGAGAGAAACTAAATTAAGAGAGAAAATAAAACAGAATAAGAGAGGAAATATATTAGAGAGAAAATAAAACAGAATAAGAGAGAGAAAATATATTAGAGAGAGAAAATAAAACAGAATAAGAGAGAGAAAATATATTAGAGAAAATAAAACGGAATGAGAGAGAGAGAAACTAAATTAAAGAGAGAAAATAAAACAGAATAAGAGAGAGAGAAAATATTTTAGAGAGAGAAAATAAAACGGAATGAGAGAGAGAAACTAAATTAAATAGAGAAAATAAAACAGAATAAGAGAGATAAAATATATTAGAGAGAGAAACTAAAAGGGAATGAGAGAGAAACTAAATTAGAGAGAGAAAATAAAACAGAATAAAGAGAGGGAAATATATTAGAGAGAGAAAATAAAACAGAATAAGAGAGAAAATATATTAGAGAGAAAAAATAAATCGGAATGAGAGAGAAACTAAATTAGAGAGAGAAAATAAAACAGAATAAGAGAGAGAAAATATATTAGAGAGAGAAAATAAAACGGAATGAGAGAGAGAAACTAAATTAGAGAGAGAAAATAAAACAGAATAAAAGAGAGAAAATATATTAGAGAGAGAAAATAAAACGGAATGAGAGAGAGAAACTAAATTAGAGAGAGTAAATAAAACGGAATGAGAGAGAGAAAATAAGTTAGAGAAAATAAAGCACAGAAAGAGGGTGAACTAGAGAGAGACATTAGTGAGACAAAATTAAACGGGGAGCGATAGAATTAGAGGAAGAGAAAGACAAATAAGAGTCAAAATAAAGAAGTGTGTGAGAGAATTAGAAGGAACGAGAGAGAGTAGGGGAGAAATAAAAAATAAGATGAATGTGTGTTGGCCAAAGACGTGAGTAAAGTTGAAGAAAAACAATGTAAAATAAGTAGAAAAATAACATGCGTCGATGGAGAAACCTAGAAAAAGGACGAGAGAAAGATAAAGAAACAAAGAACAGGGAAAGAGAGAGAAAAAGGCGACAAAGGGAAAGAAATGAGTACAAAGCAAAGAAAGAAAAAGATGAATAATGAAATATGATACAAAAAATGAAGAGGGAAAGAGAAAAGAAAAACGAATAAGTGACAAACGGGGAAAAAAGAAATAACGAAATGGAAAATTTAAAAGTCTTTCGACATTGAAGTCAATTGGCTTCAAAGTCCCTCACGTTTTTGGAGGCAAGCGTAAAGCAGCTGTTTTCCAACAGACAAACTTATGCAAATAAGAAAGATCAATTGTTATTACTTGTGCTACTCGAGTTAAAAAAAAATGGCGAAAGCTGTCTTCCTTTTTGTCATTGTTGAATACAAATGTTGAATCCGCTGTGACATTGAGTTCTTTAATTTCTTGTCAATATGTTTGCGTTTTCTACCTATGAACGAGCATCTAGGCTTTTTAGAAGTTTCTCACATCTCTCCTTCACTGCGGACTGTCCATTTATCTACTTTTGCATTAATAGCTCTTCTGCCCCTAGCTTTGGGAACAGGAACAGGTATGCTTGCGTCTGAATTATTTGCTGATGGATATGAACGTATATGGGTACATATTTTAAAATTTCGGCTTTATTTCTCTTGCTCAAATATCTGTACAGTTTTTTTTTAATTTTTTTTTAAATCGGGATAATTCATGTCGAGGTTCTCAACAAAGTCCAAAGAAGGATTTGCAATGTAATCGAAACTGAGCAAACATCTCGACTTCAGTTACATTCTCACCGACGGGACGTGGCTTCCCTCTGTTTATCCTAGAAATATTTTCATGGTAACTGTTCCGATTGACTTTTTTCTCTTGTGCCCTATCCGCATGAATTTAAGCGTGCAAGACTGGAATCTAGGTTCCACTCTTTAATAGAATTAAACGTTACCGACACTTCTACTCTAGTAGTTTCTTTTCTCACACTTCCCGCCTGTGCAAATCGCTTCCGTTCACTTGTTTCCCTAATTGCCTCAATCTTAAAGAATTTAAATACAATGTCACTTGCCATCTTCTATCTTCTTGAACCCTGTTTATCTTTTAACCTTTTTATCCCTGTACACAGTCTTTTTTACCACAGTAATTCCCTGTAGTCCCGCCTTGCTTAGGGTGAAATGATTTTAAAAATGAATTAAACAACAAAAAAAGGTCTCAGTTCAGCCAAGTCTGTTTTGAGAATTAGTCTGGCTGAGAACTTTTCAACCGCTTCTTCTGAAGATTTTCAAGTGCAGGTCGCCTGGTTCATCCATTTTATATTTGAATCGGTAACAATGGTCGTCTGCTACTAGTCTTTTCTCTCAGTGTAAATTTCTGCGCACTAGTGGTGGTCCCACACTGCAAAATTTATGCGTAAGGTGCTTTATTTTTGACAGTTTTGGTTGATTGATTTGATTTTTAAGTTTTATCAACCCTTATTCTAAGCCAGAGAATATTTTTACGATGTCTGAATTAAAAATGGTTTAGAGATACAAGTCTTATTAATTATTTGTCTGTACTTCTAAGATGAGGTAGTATTTAAACTATTTAGATTATTCGGACGATTGTCCTCATCATTGTTACCATTTTTACGACGTTTCGGCCGTTGTACGCTCTGGTTTTCTTCAGGCGCTAGGAATTTTGAACAACCCTTTATTTCCATCACTGGAGTATATCATTCTCTATCGCAACTTGAAACTACCTAAATTTAAGGAATCAGAGTATATGCTAAACTACAAAATCTTTTTCGCCGAATAAGTAGAAATGAATACAACATGGAGAGCAGTAAAACGGAGTACTAGAGAAAATCATTAGCGTCAAAAAGATTGCAGTATGAGCTCTGGTAAAAATACTGGAGAAAATCATTAACATAAAAAATTGCAATATGAACTCTGGTAAAAAAAAATGGTTACCGAAACGTTAAGTTTATAAGTCCCAGAAATTCACATGCTGTTGTTCCCAAGAACACATGGCCCACTGGATAGAGACGTTGGTTAGTTCCAGTGACTTAACCCAAAGAGTTATGGGTTCAGTACCAGGCCACAACAGTGGTGAACAAATAACTTAAAGAGTTAAGTTAAAGGGAGATAACACATGATTGCCAGCTGTGGCTAAGGACAATAGTCCAAATAATGTAAATAGTGTTTTACTAATTAACTTGAAATTGTATATTCACACCTTACCCAAGGACGTTTTGCACATACGTAAGTGAATATAACGAACCCAACCAGAATTAGAACTCGGCTTTACAATTAACAATTCAATTCCGATTCATTAGCCATTACACCAGCTGCACATCAAAACTTACAACACCTGGTATCATCAAGTTACTGACCAGTCTCGACATAGCTTAACTTCAGTGACTGGACGGAAATCGGTGTTTCAACGTGATGTATTCGTAAGCCCTTTCCTGTCTGGGGTCCTGCGATGGAAAACGCACGTAATGCAGGATCTCCGATAAAAACTGTTATGTGGAAACACACCTTTTCTTCAGATAATGGACTCTCCCTCCTATATTAATAAGAGTTCTTCTTCGGTTAACTTCCTGTTAACTCTTATTAATATAGGAGGGAGAGTCCATTATCTGAGGAATAGGTGTGTTTCCCTATAACAAAAACAACCCTGCGAAAAACGATGATAGTAATAATAATATTTCATTTTATGATATAAAACACAGTGTGAATTAATGTATATATGTATAAATATCCCTGCCTTAAGTCGGAGGTAGTGTATTTCATCGCATTTGTCTGTTTCATTGTCTGTAAGAGAACAAGATAGTTCAAGATCCTCTGGATGAGTTCAGATAAAACTTTCCGGTACGACTGAACTAATTAGATCTTGGGTTTGATCCGGTACGGGATAAAAGTTTCTGGTGTATTTTTCTGGTTATATTTATAAAAATTTAATTTTTGCCTTTCAAATCCCAATTACTGTCTTACCTCTCCTAGATGATTTTAAATTTTGAATTACTTCACTTGTTTAATCTAAAATGTGCATCTAATTTTGAGAGCGGTCGAGTTAATTTTTTGTATTTTCATTCTTGAGGGGCGGCTAAGTTCATTGCAGTTACTCCTTCTAACTTTAATAATCATCTCTTGCTAATCGCTGAGATGATGTCGGTGTTGCTAGATAGAGTAGTTGACTACTCTATCTAGTTATTAATATTACTCAGTTAAACCTTCTGTTGTTCTACAAATATTGACTTTCTGGTAATTATGAGACATTGTTTTAATCGAAGTGACAAAGCTGTGGATGTGCGTTGTGGTGCATTGGATATCGGCTCGGAACGAGAAATCGGAGAGCCGAGTTCGAATTCCAGCTGAATTCATTGCATTCACTGACGCGCAAATACTCTTGGGAAAGGTATTAATCCGCCAATTCCTTCCAGTTATGGGTTAAATAACAGGACAGATTGGGTTCTATAGCCTTGGTCGGCAACCAGTCTACCACAGAAAGCAATGGTAACCTACTGCGGGATAATCTTCTGCCCAGTCAGTCATGTCTCTTTCGAGACATGATCGCCCAAGCGTGTATCACGTATGGCACTTCACTGACTGACTGAATAATATAATAGTTGGAAACATGATTAAGACTTATATTGGTCATAAAATGGGGGATCAGTTTATTACTTCATAACAATATTAAACTGAGCCCCCACTAATTAATACTTAATAATACATCTCTTCACCCTCTATCTATGAGTCAAATAACAGGACAGATTGGGTTCTATAGCCTTGGTCGGCAACCAGTCTACCACAGAAAGCAATGGCAACCTACTGCGGGATAATCTTCTGCCCAGTCAGTCATGTCTCTTTCGAGACGATCGCCCAAACGTGTATCACGTATGGCACTTAACTGACTGACAAAGCCGCCACCGCCTCCTCTGCAGCCGTGTCTTCTGTTGCTCGCGCACTGGCACGCCGCCGATAATCGTCCTCAGCGTTCTGTCCGTCTCACGCGGTGGAAAGCTGGTTGTCGGACCACTAGCTGCGTCTTGTACGTCTCTCGACTTTCCCAGGCCGTAACAGTTCGACGCCGCAGTTGCCGCCTCCTCTGTAGCCGCCATGTCTTCCGTTGCTCGCGCGGTGGATCGCCGCCGATAGCTTACAAAAATTGGAAAGCGGAAAGTAATAAAACAAAAATATCAGACAGCGCCGCTCCACCTCAATCTGGTTTAAGTGTTTTAAGGGTTGTGGCTTGTTCCTCGGAATAAAACTTAGAAGCAGACGACCATAGTTGTCGATTATGACACTTTCAAGTATAAGGAGATGAAACCAGACCACCCGCGCTCGAAAATTTTCAGAGGGGGCAGCGGAAAAGTTTGCAACGCAAGTAATTCTCAAATCTTACAAAATATAATAATTTGGCTGAACTGAGACATTTTTAGCACGACTCGAATTTAATTCATTTTTTTTAATCATTTCACCCCAAGCAAGGTGCGACCACGGCGGGTGGGAGATTATAATATGAAACAAAACTGGGTACAGAGAGTATTAAAGAAAGGAAAAAGAATAAACAGTATTCATGAATATAGAAGATGGCAACTGACGTTCTATTGAACTTTTTGAGATAGTAGCTATCAGAGAAACAAGTGAACGAAAGGGAATTCCACAGGGGAGAAGTGACAAAAGGAGTTGTTGGAGTAGAAGTATTGGGTACATTTAATTATTTCAACAGTAAAACGGTGGGACCTAGATGCCAATCTAGTAGAGTGATTAAAAAAAAGCGGGAAAAGCTCATCAGAATAGTCAATAGTCAAATATGGAAATATTTGTTGATAAGACAAAGGGAAGCCATGTTACGTCGGCGAGAATGTGTTGTGGATCCGAGTGAGGAACCACACAAAATTATGAGCAACAAAACAGATATTTGAAATAGAAAAATAGGTTATATTGATCGTAAATATACAAACTGAAACGCAGGTTAGTAATCCAGGAATACGATTAGTAAGGAATATATATATACAAGTCTTTAAAGTGAAGTCGTGTCTGAAATAGTATAGCTGTGTAATATTATTCTGGCTGAGTGGAGCTCACAGGTACTATTCCTACTGACGCGGTATTCTCTATGTAACTTCGGAATCGTTCGGTAACTTACGGATCAGTCCCGATGTTTCTAACGGATCTCTTTGTTCTCTCTATGGCAGGAGTATATGTATACTCAAGTCGCGTTCATTCTCATAGAAAAAGGGTGATTCCACAACAGAATGTGACTTAAGTCGAGATGCCAAGCAAATTTGTTCTCCTCTAGGACAACACCAAAGCCGCATAGAGCAAGAACAACGCAGGTAAATAATTTGGCAACTCGGTTAGTCTGTTTCAATTCACCCGCCATATACACCTGACGTCATGTCTTAGGTATTTCATGTTGTTTTGATGACGGAAGGCTTGTATATTTTTATAAATATTTCTTCCTGCATCATTAGCGTGTTATAATCTGCATTTTGGTAATTTTTTTTTAATCATCTCACCCCAAGCAAAGCATTCCACTGCCACTATTGCGCATGGGGCTACATAGGGGAAGGTAAAGAGAAGGAATGGTTAGACATAGGGAATGTCAGGAGGAAGGTGACAGATGAGTAAGGATACCGAGGATGAGGGTTGGGCAGATGGGAAGAGTGTTTGATAGAATGGGAGCAGGTTAGTGTGTTAGGAGGTGTCTATTGACATTACATTTAAAGATGGGCATTACTCTGAATTTACCCCCACTGCATTCATGTAAATGTTAGAAAACGTACAATTTCTTATTATTGGCTAGTTTAATGTTACTTCTGTGAAGGGCTACTCTTTTATTCAGGCCTTGTGTGGCACTCAGGTATATTTTTGCGCATTCATCGCATTTTAGAACATAAATTACGTACAGAAGGGTGGTGTTCCAGGAGTAGCTGGTTGTTTAGAGCAATGCTTCCCAAACTATCTGATGTGGCGGACCGGTAGTTTTTTTTTTTTTTTTCAATGTGTCAAGGACTGGCAAGCAAAGCAAGCCAGTCCAGCTGAGTAAGAAGGGGTGGGGGGACTGTGAACCTCGGAATTTTTTTTTTTTTTAGATTTTTACTATTTCAGGGACATTTTGAGACTATCTGTAATAAACTTGAGGGCATGATATTTTCTTCATTCTAAGGGCAGTCATCATTGACGTAACAAGTCTTCACAGTGTGCCATTGACATATTTAATTGCATAATTATTTATTTATTTTAATTAAGTTTATGTGGAGAAATACAAATGATACTAAAACAAATTCATCATAAAGTAATTATATTAAAAACAGTGAATTTATAAAAAGCATTTTAAAAGACTTAGTTAAAAGTTTCACCTTTAAGTATTCATTTGGCCAGGGTTTTGTCGTAACCGACTTTGAACGATAAACTCCACTTTCAGTTTAACACATCCGGCCAGTCATAATTAACCAAAAACAAAGCAGACTTCCGGCCCGACAACCTTCACCTTCAACAATTTGTTTTGATTTGTGGATATATGAATGGAACAAAGTCTGATGCGTATTCAGTTCACTGTTTTGCTGTTCATTATATCGCATTCGTTATTTGGATAGCAAAAACTTTTAGCACGAGTGAGTAAATGAACAATGTAGCTATAATAATATAAAACTAAAAATGAAAATGTAAAAAATTTTGTTAATACTGCACAATAACATATATTTAATAATAATTACCTATATTGCAGTTCCATCAATGAAAGAATGAAGAAAATTTAGGGTGATTCGGACGAGTTTATCTTTGCTTCCTTGCCTTGTAAAATTTTGCAAAGTAATAATAACAAAAGAACCATTCTATTTTCATTTAGAATTATCCACTTGGCAATAAATACTAACAATAGTATGAAATACATCATTTCTTTAAAAAAAAACTGAGGTGGCCTAATAATTATGGCCAGTAGTGTGTATATATATATATATATATATATATATATATATATATACACTATATAAAATCAACAGGGTGCGATGGGTAAATTGTCTCTATCTGCATTGTAAAATTTTGCAAAGTAATAATAACAAAAGAACCATTCCGTTTTCATTTAGAATTATCCACTTGGCAATAAATACTAAAAAATAGTATGAAGTACATCATTTCTTTTAAAAAAACTGAGGTGGCCTAATAATTATGGCCGGTAGTGTATGGTGCTTAGAGCATGCATCATTCCAATACTACTATGGCCCCTACTTGTATATAAATTTGGAATGAGTACAATTTAGTCAATGGAAAGAAAGATAAACAAATATATCCGAAAATGGTTGGGTTTGCCTCCAGGTTTGTCTGATATTGCATTGTACTGCAGACAAGCAAAGTTAAAGTTGCCATTTAAATCAACTGTGGAGGAGTATAAATCCGGAAAATTCAGACTTCAAATGAAGTTGGATGACTCCAAGGATAAAGCAGTAAAATCATTAAATCCTACGTTAAAAAGAGGGAGAAAGTGGAAGGCCAGAGAGACGATGACAAGTGCTAAAGACAATCTAGCTTTCAACGAAGTCATCGGATACACTCAAGCAGGGAAACACGGATTAGGACTAAGTGAAAGGCAATAGCGGTCGAAAATTCTGGTAAAGATCGCTGAGACATGGTCATCTGAGACATGGTCATCTAAAATGTAAGGAACGAAGAAGATAACAAAAGACTCGTAGAGGAGGCTTTGCAGAAATCTATTACTTGGAAGGACATTTGGCACATGGCTCCACTTAGGTTGAGTTTTAATACGTTCCACATACGACTTGCTACCATCTAAGAACAATCTTGTTAAATGGAAGAAAGAGAGCGATTATATTTGTCCCATGTGTAAAAAAAATCCACAAATATTAAAACATGTTCTTAGTTCCTGTAAAACATCCCTTGTTAATGGAAGATATACCTGGAGACACAATATTGTTTTGGATGAGCTGGTCAAAATTATAAAGAAATGTATGGAGTCTGAGTCATCTAATTCAACCCAGAAATTTGTTGCAAAGGGAAACATATACGTCGGTTCAAAGCAAACAAGCAAATTTCAAGCTATACCCGGACAAAATCTCTTCAGTACAAGTGGCATTTGGAAGAAATATGAAGATCTTCCTGGTCGGCATAATGATTACCCCAAAATAATATCAAGTAAAATTCTGAGACTAGCTATTGTCCTTCTATCAAGAGTAAACTATAAAATCATCTTGGTTGAATTCACAGCATCATAAAAAACCGGATGGAACAAAGCGAAGAATATAAAACTAATGAATATGAAAATCTAAAATCAGAGCTCGTAAAGGAAGGATATAATTACATTATACCCTTCCTTTACAAGTGGAGATTCGAGCAAGGAGTTTCGTTGCAGGCACTCTGTACCAATTTCTGAGCCAAATTAGAATCAAAGGGCGTAATAAGGCCAAAAGTATATGCGTTGTGGTGCAGTGGATATCGACTCAGAACGACAAATCAGGGAGCCGAGTTCGAATTCTAGTTAAATTCTTGTATTCACTTACACACAAACACCCTTGGGAAAGGTATTAATCCTTCTCACCCCTCCAGTTATGGGTTAAATAATAGGACAGATTGGGTTCTATAGCTTTGGCTGATAACCAATTTACCGGACAAAGCAATGACAACCTACTGCGGGATAATCTTCTGCTCAGTCAGTCATCTCAATTTCGAGACATGATCGCCCAAAAGCGTGTATCACGTATGCCACTTAACTGACTGAATATAAGGTGATTTTTAAGCTCATCTTACGCGTGGCACAAGGCTGAAAAAACGCCTAATAGAAGAAACTGAAAATAGTTCTATGTGGATATGGAAAAAAAGAAATATAAAGCAAACATGATTACATGACATGACTGATCGTGAATGCATAATGAGGTTTACGCTGCATTTTCAGAACGCGAGGTTTCCTGTTACACTCAGGCAGAATAAACACTGAGGAAACACCTAATAATCCTCTGAAATATTTTGCCGTCCATTTTTAAGGCAGGGCTACACTCGTATGAGCTGTGACACCGCGAAACAGGTTTGTATGTGGATGACTAATATATTATGCTCTCATTACGACGGAGCTCTCTAGAGAAGGAAATTTTAAAAACAGTTTCCACTTCTGCGAAATATGCGGGACTCTTCTGAAATGAATTGAGTCCTTTCGGTGACTGACGTGTGTATACAATGCTTATATACAACACGTTAAAATTTCCCTTCTCTGATTCCATGCGCCTATGGCTTAGTGGGTAGCGACTCCGACTGACACCAAATCGGTCGTGGTCTTGGCCTGAAGCAAGTGGGTGTGTCTAGCCACACTGATCAGCTGTGATACAGCGAAACTGGCTTATATGTGGATGACTAATATATATATATATATATATATATAGATATAGATATAGATATAATCTCTAGCCACAGTGATAATCTGTGATACAGCGAAACTGGCTTATATATATATATATACTCTAGCCACACTGATCAGCTGTGATACAGCGAAACTGGCTTATATGTGGATGACTAATATATATATATATATATATATATATATATATATATATATATATATATATATAGATAGATAGATAGATAGATTCTCTAGCCACACTGATCATCTGTGATACAGCGAACCTGGCTTATATGTGGATGACTAATATATATATAAGTGTGTGGGGGGGTGTTAATCATATCACCCCCGTGCAATACAATGAAGCTACTAAGACAAAAGAAATTACTGAGTGTGAAAGAATAAGGGAAACATTATTAAGGAGAGAGAACAATCGGTTGTCCTGTCACTGCAAAACTCTTTGGTGGGAAAAATTTTCTCTCATTAAAATTAGATTCAAGAGCTCATCAAAATTCTTTTCACGTCAAAACCCACGAAATTTGACTTTGAAAATATCGAAAAACGACTTGATAAATAGCCACATGTCATTGATGAATATATGTTTGAATCTATCTAATCTAAACTTATTTATAAATGGAACTTTGTCTGTGTGTGTGTGTCTGTGTGTGTGTCTGTCTGTATGTCTGTCTGTCTGTCTGTCTGTGTGTGTGTGTGTGTGTGTGTGTCTACATTACCTATAGACTTCGAAACGGCTGAACCAATTTTCTTGAAAATTTACACAGTTGTACTATAAGCGTCTGCGAGTGTTCTTAACTAGGTTTTGTGTCGTGGTACCCCCAATAAATATCGAAAATCGATAATCGAAAAAATCGGGTTATACAAAGATTGGTCCGATTTTAATCAAATTTGATACACTCATAGACAAAGACATAAGAGACGATATTCAGAAGTTTTCAAGGTTGCAGTTCTTACAATAGTGCAGAAAATCGATAATATATATATTTGTTTTAATCGTATCATCCCGAGCCAGGCGGTAACGCCACTGATGTGCAGGGGGCTACGTAATAGTGAAAAGATTGGAAAAAAGTAAGCCGGAAACCACATCCTAAACAGGGAACAAGTGATGAGCCTCTTAACCTGTTCAATAAACGTGGGTGGAGTGTGAACCGGGCGATAGATCTATCTACTCCAATTACATATATATATATATATATATATATATATATATATATATAAGGCAAGATGTTTGTGTGTGTGTCTGTTTCTCTGTCTGTATGTCCATTATACAAATCCATAATTTTTATCCGATTCTCACCAAACTTCACACAAATATTCTTTTCGCTGAGTCTGAGCTCCAGGACCATAGATTAGTTTTAAAGCTTTCATTACACCCGAGCAACGCCGGTCTATACTGCTAGTATATATTAGGTGCGATTGGTAAATTGTCGCAATTATTTTATTATTTCTAATATTCTTTAGGCTGAGTCTGAGCTCCAGGACCATGGATTAGTTTTAAAGCTTTCATTACACCCGAGCAACGCCGGGCTATACTGCTAGTAAAATATAAGTGTAAATTATTTTTGAAGAATAAATAAAAGCGGAAATTGCTTATGACTCAACTGAATAATTGTCCTCATACATGCTACAGAGAGATTGCCAATTAGTTTGTCTGGCAAATTTTATTTTCACTGTGCGCTCTTCTTATACAGCCTCATGCCCGACTAAGCGTCGTAAATACCTACTTATCTCCGAGCTAATTTGTTTTCCTTTCATTCTGTCTCTTTGTCAGCCTTCAGACTCTTTCTTTCTGTTTTTCTTATACAGGGCGGCATGCTGGTGACAGCCGAAGCTGCAAGGAGATTTACACCCTTTGCACCTTGTTAATCTTACTGATATGCTCTTCAACTACGTGTTGATTTGATGGAGTCGGACCGTTTCCAGTCGCACCTGCATAACTCGCCCAGGCACCTCTAAACCTACCTCTCCCTCGCTTCACAGTCCACCTCCTCCTGTACATCTGCAACTTTTCCAGTCTCAGAATGAAGCGAATCAACACAATTATTTCATCTCATCCTTCTCCATGACAGACACTCTCAACTGTCCATTAGAATTGAATTCTATTCAGTTCCACCTTACCAGCCCACCCATTTATCCGAAGCTAATTCGTGTTGATTTACAGGTGACCCTTCCTGCTCCTTCTGCGAATTTCCTTAGGGATTGAGTGGGAGCAAAGCCCAGTTTGCATCGACCTACGTTTTCGGTAAGGGGTTCAACATATTCTCTTTCTATTAGTGAATCCAATGAAAGGCTAAGAGGTTACAGGCGGGGGTCAAGAGAGAAAGAGGAAAAAAAGAAGACACCAGTTAAAATCTTTAAGTGAATTACTGTCAAAATACTCGTGTACATGAAGCATACTGAAGCTTCAACAATTAATGAAAACGTGTGCATCAGTACCCACCAGTATTTATTTCGACATTTATATGCTCTATATGCTACACTCATACAGCTTTGTATGATACTAAATCAAATCATCAAATAAGAAAGGATAAGTCGAGCAAATAAAGCCCATTTTCCAAGTGAGGTAGGCTAGTGTATATTGAAATTATTTAACATGCTAGATTTTACTTGAGTTGAACACCAAATACTGACAAATATACAACCATGGAGTAAACAATGATACCCACATATTTTCATATATATGAAGTTAATTATAAATATATATATATATACATAAAATATATTTTTATTGTCCTCATCTTTATTGAATATTCATTGCATTTCAGTCGTTGTACGCTTTGGTCTTCTTCAATATTTGTTTGAATTTCGAATCGAATCCAGAATAGTCGGCTTACAGGTTATATCACGTTAAAACACCGGAGTCAGCTTACGGGTTATATCACGGTAAAACACCGGTTCCCGTACGATCACTGAAGTTAAGCAACATCGATCCTGGTCAGTAACCAGATGAATGATCGCTCAAGAAAACTAGGTGCTGTAAGCTTAAATGTGCAGGTTGTATAACAAGTAATAATTCGGAATTGTTAATAGGAGAGCCGAGTTCAAATTCTTGTTAGGTTCGTTATATTTACTTACGCGCAAATACTCTTGGGATAGGTATGAATTCACTTCTTTTCTCCCTGCTGTGGATCAATTAGTAAGGTAGGTGACACTAAACGACTATTATCTCGAAAAATAAAAATAAAATTGTGTTTATTAAAGAAAATGTTTAGATTTTGGCATTAAGTAACCCACAGATGTTGATATGTCGCTAAACAAAAACAACCAAACAAACAGAATAATCAATCTTTACGTTGGCGTTTCTGAAAACTGGTTCGATGACGACTGTGTAGGCGTTCTTCCAATGTCTATTTCCTGAAATTGGCTGACGTATAACCTTCACATTCCCGGGTCGCTCAGCAAATATGTTCTGAGAATTTGTTCAATTTTCAAACACCCACCGCTTGCAACTATTGAGAAAGGAATTGGTAAAGGTCAAGTTCTTTTCCCACAGTTTGTTCATAATGTAAATAGTTACAATACCTCATTTCAGAAATATAAATAGATCCTGAAGAAAGTTGGAACGTACAACGGCCGAAACATCGTGAATATAGCAGCAAAAATGAAAACAACAGTCCGAACAATGCAAATTGTGTAAATAGTTACCTCATCTCGGAAATATAGGCATATATAAAAATATGTATATATATACATATATATATATATATATATGTGTGTGTGTGTGTGTGTGTGTGTATATATATACATATTTTTATATATGCCTATATTTATATGCCTATATATATATAATTCTTTTCAGAAAGTATTTGACTATATTTTTTTTTACTAAATTACACCAAATACAAGACCGGAGAGCAACTCAAGGTAGAATGTTACTGTTAAAATTGTTATGATATATAAGGTAAGTTATATGAAGGAAAAAAGGAAGTAGTTAAAAGTGAAGATTGTGCTGATAAGATTAATAACGATTAACACATGATTTCAAGAGATTAAAATTGTAGCATTCAAGGAAGCATCCATGTGGGAGTCTGTTCTACAAAGTGATGATTTTTGAGAAAATCTGTCAGGTAATACTTTCTTATTACATGTGGAACGCGAAAATTTGTGTGATTCATCTCATTTAAGTAATATGACGTGCCCTGATTGTAAAGGTTTGAACTGGTTGAAGTAAAGAATACAGGTCTTCGAAACATTTGTCAAAGAAACATCGATAAATCATGAGAGGTTCTGTGGAAAAACGACTGTAAAAAAAAGTCTTTACCAGTCTAACTAGTCCTCGGGAATAAGTTGGGTGGTTTTGAATTAAACTACCAATCTCAGGAAATCTTACAGTGCATATGTAGACAGAAACACTCCTATGGAGTTACTCAGTCGACCGTGAGATTCCACAGAGTGAGTTTGTGTACTGTGTGATTTTCAACATTTAAATGAGTAGATTCATCACACTTTTTATTTCTTATTTTGGCAAACCTTTCCAACACCCAGATCTGGAAACAACGCTATCGGACAGTTTTTAGCTCCAAATCCTTCCTGGATTTTCCCTAAACAACGAGATAGCTGATAACTGTCCGAAAAGATGATATTGCACTGTGCAAGCTGTTGTGATAAATCTGTGGTTCAAATATGTATAATTTGAAGAAGACAAAATTACTATTTTTTGAACTGACCTTACATATGACTAAAACATCGAATACCAATGTTTGAGTAAAAAATCGACTCTCATTGCTTGACAAAAAATCAATGTCCGTTTCTTGAATAAAAATAAAATGCTATTTCTTGATTAAAACATCGAATGCCATTCATTGACGAAAAAGATCAAATGTGATCGCTTGACTATAAAAGTTAAAGACTTTTCTTGAATAAAAAAAAGAATGTCACTGCTTGACAAAAAACCACCTGCGTTCCTAGAATAAAAAAAATGGATGTCCTTCCTTGATTCAAATATCGAATGCCACTCATTGATTAAAAAATCGTAAATGATGACTTGACTAAAACAATCAAATGCCATTCGTTAGCTAAAAAACCAAATTTCATTGCTTAACAAAACAATCAATTGCCGTTCCTCGAATGCCATACATTGACTAAAAGGTCGAATGTGATTTTTTGACTAAAAGATTAATGCTATTCGTTGAATAAAAACCAAATGCCATTCCTTCAGTAAAAAATGAAATGACATTGAATAAAAGTCGAATGGCGTTCTTTGACTAAAATATCGAGTACCATACATTGATTAAAATGTCAAATGTGATTTCTTAAGTAAAAATTCGAATGCCATTCCATGTGTAACAAATCGAATGCCATTACTTGTCAAAAATTAAATTGCCGTTTCTTGAATATAAAATCTAATGACGTTCCTTGATTAAATATTGAATGCAATTTATTGACTAAAAAATCGAATGTGATTGCATGGCGAAAAAAACTAAAAGTCATTTCTTGAGTAAAAAACCCAACGCGTTTGCTTTATTTAAAAATCAAATGGCCATTGTTTGATAAAAAATCAATTGCAGTTCCTTAAATAAAAAATCGAATGCTATTCATTGAATAAAAAACGAATGTCATTTCTTGTTTCCAAAATCGAAAGTCTTTGCTTAACTAAATACTCGAATTCCATCACAACGTTTCGGCCTTAATGCCTACCGGCCTTCCTCAGGTGTATATCGATCCGGGTAGTCTACTGCGAATTCTGAACTGTGTCCTTCATTGAATCTACAGTGAAGACTGTTCTCGTAGACTTACAATCCCTAAGACACCGAATTAACGAATCAAATTTTAGTCCACTAAGCTATTGAAGCCTTAAGCCTATTAGCTGATTACTGCTGCTGCTCATCATGTTTTAATTGCTACTGTTGATGATTAGCTATCATTTGTTTGTCTGTCTGTCGTTATTAGCAGATTCCTCATTGCATATACTCTGATTTTTTCAGACGTCTAACGGACGAACAAAAACGAAAAAAACAAAAAACTAAACGAGTTTTCTATACATGGGCTCTGCAATAAAAAAAATCTACCCCCATCGATTAAACAAAAGATTCAGTTTAGAATTCCCTGTAGGTTATACAGATCGATATACACTTAAGGAAGGCCGGAGAGAACAAAGGCCAGAATGTTGCGATCACATCGTTGAAGATAAGGACAATAGTTCACATATAAATGTTGGAAAATAACTCCTCATCTCAGAAATTCAGACAGAAAATACATTTACTTGTACAGGATGCGATGGATAAATTTTATTTTTAAATTTCTCCTATGAGAATTGTTTTATTTTTATTTCGTCATCTGCAGAGTATAGCATGATCAGTTGGGCACCGTCTGTGAAAAAAGGAATACTATGATGCAATTCGCTCCACCAAAAAGTTAGAACCGTCATGCTGTACTACTGGGCATTCGCACCGTAGGTTCAAATACGGAAGTTTCAGAGTATTTGGATGTCAGTCTGAGAACAGTGCTCAGAATTCGGAAAGAGTTGGAGGAGTCTAATGGTGATCACGAATGTATGACAGCATGAAAAGCTCACTCTGATCGTTCTCTCAGATTTATTGGTGAGGGCCTCAGACTCAACACGAAGGCATTCGTCAAGTGCCTAGAAGAGATAGTGCTTCTCTGGGTCAAGAGGGTGGCTACTGGAAGATCCTATGTCTGGCAACAGAACTCTGCACCGTGCCACTCAAGCAGGAAAACTTCATCATGGCTATCAGACAATTTCTGTGACAACATCACCCCTTATATCTGGTCGTCTTCCCCGACAGCAACCCCTATGGTTATTATGTGTTGAGTGCAGTTGAGTGACAGACAAACAAAACTCCTTTTAGCACCAAAGATGAATTGAAGGTAAGGATTATGGCAGCATTCACTAACTTAAAGAAAAAGGAGGCAGTTCCAGAAGAGTTACAGGGGATTCCAAAGTCGTCTGGAGGCTGTGGTTCAAATCCAGTGGCGATTCTTTTTTTAATTATATCACCCCGAGCAAGGCGGTAACGCCACTGATGTGCAGGGGGCTACGTAAGAGTGAAAAGATTGGAAAAGAGAAAGCCGGAAACCACATCCTGAACAGGGAACAAGGATGAGCCTCTACACCTGTACAATAGACGTGGGTGGAGTATAAAGCGGGCGATAGTTTCGTCTATCTACCTCCAATTGAAAAAAAAAAGAAAAAGAAAAGTGAAAAGATTGGAAAAGAGAAAGCCGGAAACCACATCCTGAACAGGGAACAAGGGATGAGCCTCTACACCTGTACAATAGACGTGGGTGGAGTATAAAGCGGGCGATAGTTTAGTCTATCTACTCCAATTGAGAAAAAAAAAAGGAAAAAGAAAAAAAAAAGGAAAAGATAAGTGAAAGATTGGAAAAGAGAAGAGAAAGCCGGAAACCACATCCTGAACAGGGAACAAGAGATGAGCTTCTACACCTGTACAATAGACGTGGGTGGAGTGTGAACCGGGCGATAGTTTAGTCTATCTACTCTAATTGAAAAAAAAAAAGAAAAAGAAGTGAAAAGATTGGAAAAGAGAAAGCCGGAAACCACATCCTGAACAGGGAACAAGGGATGAGCCTCTTGACCTGTACAATAGACCTGGGTGGAGTGTGAACCGGGCGATAGTTTAGTCTATCTACTCCAATTGAAAAAAAAAAGAAAAGAAAAGTGAAAAGATTGGAAAAGAGAAAGCCGGAAACCACATCCTGAACAGGGAACAAGAGATGAGCCTCTACACCTGTACAATAGACGTGGGTGGAGTATAAAGCGGGCGATAGTTTAGTCTATCTACTCCAATTGAGAAAAAAAAAAAGGAAAAAGAAAAAAAAAAGGAAAAGATAAGTGAAAGATTGGAAAAGAAAAGAAGAGAAAGCCGGAAACCACATCCTGAACAGGGAACAAGAGATGAGCTTCTACACCTGTACAATAGACGTGGGTGGAGTGTGAACCGGGCGATAGTTTAGTCTATCTACTCTAATTGAAAAAAAAAATTTAAAAAATTAAAAAAAATAAAAATAAAAAGTAGGGACTTTGAGTTAACTAAGTTTTAACTTAGTTAAAGTCCAGAAAAAAAAATTCTTTAGTTAATAAATTTACTCTTTAGTATTTTGGTAAATATATCTGTTAAAATGAGATGCTATTTGAATTTTTGCGTCATTTTGAAGACAATTTATTTATCGCAACCTGTACTATAAAATATAGGTGTAGGTTCTTTTTTCATTTATATTGCTTCACTGATAGCATTCTGTTGATAATGATATTATGTCTTTACGCATTGTTCTTGCCTTATTTCCGGCTTTATTCTTCTACTTAGAATATTAATGATATGTTTAGTAATGTGACTTATTAAGGTGATTACCTAATGGAAATTGCATACATTTGCGCCTGATTGATGTTGGAAAGATCTAATGAGATCGTCTGGTATTTCACTGCTGTCTTATATTTCATTAATTATAGCGGAAATTTTAACGATCCTGAAATCGTCTAAAGCTGACAGCATCTCTATCATCTATTCCTGTAGCTTTGTTTTCGTTTATCTTGGCCAGTGACAATATTACCTCAGGTTTTAATATAACATTTGTATGTTCCACTACACTGTTGTTATGGACGTGTACAGTAGGAATCCTGCTATTCGTGTTTTTTATTAAACGCAAAAATTCGGAATGTCGGGATTCGTTACAATAAATTATGATATTGTTGCAGGAATGCTCGTAATTCGGGCGTTTATAATAATCCCACTTTCATGGAAAGAATAAAATTCAGTAGGAAAAGCAAATAATATTAATAATAACAAGAATACAAGAAGTTAGGGCGGACCTGAAGCAGACTACCACCACGTTTAGTTTCGTTCTTTTTCTTTTTTCTTTTTTTTTTTTTTTACTGTTTTCAGCGCAGTCCTATCAATTGTTACCTAAACTTTCCGATTATCAAAAAATTTTGAAAAATTACAATATTTAAACAAATTTGATGGGGGTCAGTTTCTCATACAACGTTATAGTAAATCGATCCTCCATTTTCAATCCACTATAAGGTTGTATGATTAAATGCTTCCCCCACCCCGCCTAAAATTGTTTAAATATTTAAATTTTTGCAAATTTTTTTTTTTTGTAATTCGTAAAGTTTAAGGTGTAACAGATAATATTGCACTGAAAAAAGTCCAAAAATTTTGATAATGAACAAATTTACAGGTGGCGGTAACGTCGTCCCGGTGACTGGTTTCAAAATGGAGGCTCGATTTACTATAACGTTGTATGAGAAAC
Source organism: Ascarosepion bandense (assembly GCA_037127315.1). Lineage (NCBI taxonomy): Eukaryota > Metazoa > Mollusca > Cephalopoda > Sepiida > Sepiidae > Ascarosepion > Ascarosepion bandense. The sequence goes on from JBBBDQ010001604.1 coordinate 3,676,862, forward strand.
TGATACCCCAGAAAATGTTTAAATATTGAAATTTTTTTGTCAATCTTAAAGCTAAGTGTGTAATCGATAAACGGTGAAATGTGGTTACAGTAATTTATTGAAAATTAGTTATGGATGAGAAAAGGTTCAGTATTTCGAATTCTGCGCTGTTTCTTTTCATTGGTTAGATAGTTGTCACGTGTTTATGCCTTGTGGCGTTAGTACATGTTTGCGTGTGTGTATGTGCGTGTTTCAGTCATGCTCCTCATATAACATGCTAAAAACACTTCTCCGACACACACATATATAAAGATACATACACACACACACACACACACACACACACACACACATATATATATATATATATATATATAAGTACATAAATAGATGCATATGAACAGACTGAGAAAGATAGATGGATAGATGGATATTAACCAACTAAGATGTGAGAGAAGTGGATATATATATATCTATATGATTATCTATTTATCATAAGAATGTCAGATAACTGGTTGGTAAAGTGGAAAATGTATATAAGTCATCTCCAAGAACAAAATCGGAATAAAGTTGATAGAAGTGTATATATATATATATATATATATATATATATATATATATATATATATATATATATATCGTTCATTCAGCAATGAATTAGAACACTCTCAGCTATTGGGCGAGTATAATGATAATATACACACTAAAAAGTCTGTCTCCTTCTACCGAGCGCCCTTAGCCCAGAGGTAGAATCGCCGACTGACGCCAATTCGGTCTGGTTTCAATCCTGGGTAAAAAGTACTCGGAAACTAACCGTACTGATGAGCTGTGATACAGCGAAACAGATATGTCTGCGGATGAATATATATATATATATATATATATATATATATATATAATTATGAATTAATTGTACATTGCGACACGGAAATTTCTATGCTTCGTGATAAATTTTCTTCATTTGGCAATGTTGGATTTTGATTGTGCAAATGATTTATATTTAAATACAAAAAACATTCGGTTTGGTGTTTATGTTTGTGGGAAGATATAAAATTTATGTGTGAGTTTCTTTTAACTAATCAGAGCGAAGATTCATTTTGGAATTTAGCCCCAAAGAATACATACTAACTTTTTCTCTTTTATTTCCTTCTGTTTCCTTTTCCTTCCTTTCCTCCTTTCTTCTTTTCCCTCCCTGCCGGTCCTGATGTCAACCTGCTTTTAACATAATTTTATCTTTTCTCTTTTTCACTTTTATTTTTATTGTTTCTCACTTAGTTTTATTGTCTTTGATGTGATGTGCCTATTTAGTACCAAGACTATCATTTTTGCTTTCTTATCATTTTAAATGATAACCAACATCCAACATTGCCTGATGGAGAGAATCTATCTCGAAACAAAGAAATTTGTGTGTCGCAAAGTACAATTAATTCATAATTACATGATTATATTAGGCTCTTATAATATTTATTATATTGAGCACTGTTTATAATAAAATAAATGCCGGTGTACTCAAAATAGTAAAACCTTGGGTCCTCTTTACCTGGATATATGTATATATATATATATATATATATATATATATATATATATATATATATTTGTAAGTTTCGTGAATCCATCATTATAAGACCCTCACTCGTCAGGGCTTATTTTTCAATTATTTGTTGTGCCCTGCCTTTATTCTTATTGTAAATTTTTATTACGCTGCTTCTAATAAAAAGTGTAATAAAAATATAATTAAAAATATCCAAATGTTGGACAGTTTTTGAAGTTATTTTCAATAGTAATTAAAGCCAAAATACGATGTTAAGAACGGCTCATGATTAAACATAAAAGAAATTAATTGTCTAATATGTGGCTTTAATTTCAGTTGAAAATAAAGACAAAAATTCTCCAACATTTGGATATTTTTTTATTAATTTGGTTCTAAGCTTTCGGCTCACGTGAGCCATCTTCAGAGAGGTCACCAAGACGGTAAGCATTTGAATACATGGTTCTGTTGTCATTTCGCGCTATCACGCGGTGTGACGTCGTATAACCGCATTGCAAATTTGCGAACTGCGTTTGTTATTTTTGGTAACTATTGCCGTTTCCTAGCGGAGTTTTATGTCAACACAAAATAAAATCGTCGGTGATGGTGAATGTTATTGTGTTACCGTCTTGGTGACCTCTCTGATGATGGCTCATGTGAGCCGAAAAACAAATGTTGGACAATTTTTTTTTCACGAAAAATTAAAGACAAAATACGTTGATAAGAACAGCTCATGATTAAACATAATAGAAATTCATTGTCTTATATATATATATATATATATTGTTAAATCCTTAGTTTTTGGTCATAATAGGGTTAGACTAGTATACATTTGTATGAAAAAACACTGTTACATGAGCGTTCTAAAAAAGAAAAACTGTAAACGGTATAATCAGTTATTAACAATCGCCTGAAGACACCCCTCATGGTAGAAATCTGGGTAGCAAAGTAACTCGTTTAAAAATGGAATATATATATATATATTCAAGTGGAGTAGATAGATCTGTCTATCGCCCGGTTCACACTCCACCCACGTCTATTGAACAGGTTAAGAGGCTCATTCCTTGTTCCTTGTTTTGGGTGTGGTTTCCGGCTTTCTCTTTTCCAATCTTCTCACTTTGTTTTTTGTTTTGTTTTTTTTTTCAATTGGTATAGATAAATCTATATATCGCCCGGTTCACACTCCACCCACGTCTATTGAACAGGTTAAGAAGCTCATCCCTTGTTCCCTGTTTAGGATGTGGTTTCCGGCTTTCTCTTTTCCATATATATATGGAAACCTGGATTAGCTATTACATTCCTTCCAGCATAAGAATAGGAATTTCCGTGTCGCAATGTACAATTGATACATAACTATATATATATATATATATATATATATATATATATATATATATATATATATATTGTCATCCACAGACAGATGTTTCGCCGTATCACAGCTCATCAGTACGGTTAGACTCCGATTGCTTTTTTACCCAAATCACACACACAAACACACACATATATGTGTGTGTGTGTGTGTGTGTGTGTGTGTGAGTCTAAGCCTCATGCACACTAGGTGGGTTGATCCAGCTTCCTCCCCGTCTCCAAGTCCTACCCTGTTCTGTTATTTAACCCATAATTGAAGGGAAGAGATGGGTTACTACCTTTCCCAAGGGTACTAGCGCGTAAGTGAATGCAGGGCATTCAACAGGAATTCGAACTCGGCCCACCGATTTCTCTTTCCGAGCCGACATCCCTGCACCACAACGCACATCCGTCAATAAACACTTACAGCACCTGGTATTCCAAGCGGTCACCCATCTAAGTACTGACCAGGCTCAACTTCGGTGATCGAACTAGACCGGTGTATTCAACGTGATATGACCGTAAGCATATATATATATATATATATATATATATAAGTTTATAAAGGAAAACTCAACACGTCATATCAGTTATAAACTATAGCTCATTTCAATGAGTTTAATTACCTTGATATGAGTTAATTAAAATCATTGAAATGAGCTATAGTTTATAACTGATATGACGTGTTGAGTTTTCCTTTATAAACTTCATATCGCTCTGATTAACACCCATCGAGCTCTATTAATAATTTATATTAAGGAAATATTGTTGGATTATCCTCACTGTTTACGGACTGACATATATATATATATATATATATATATATATATAGATAGATAGATAGATAGATAGATAGATAGATAGATAGATAGATAGATATAGATATAGATATAAAGATATCGTTTCGCCCCATGCAAAGCGACAGTGTCACTAGGATGTAAGCGGATAAACTCTGTATCCTTGATTGGGCTGATTCGATCTGCATGTTCAACAACTCTCTTGTGTACCAGCATATAAGTCCTCAGCCAAGATCATGATCTGCAAATCTTTTAGCAAACAACCCAAGTAATGTTGAAGGGCAGCCCAATATGCCAAATACAAGTCGGGGATACTGAAATCAAGCAAATACAAAAATTTAAATACCTGGGAAGTGTTATAACAGAAGACGGAAAGTGCAACACAGAGATCCGAAGGCGAATTGGCATGGCAAAGGAAACATTCTAGAAGTTGAGTAGTTTTAAGAAACGGGACAATTTTGCTAGAAACAAAGAAGAGAGTACTGGATTGCTATGTGATGTCAGTTCTTCAATATGGCAGTGAATACTGGATAATATCATCAAAGATTAAGGAAAAACCTGAAGCAACTTAAATGTTGTTCTACAGAAGGATGCTGCGAATATCATGGATCGAGCATGTGAGCAATGATGAGGTCCTAGAAATGATGGAAACAAAAAGGAAATTAATACTGATCATCAGGAAGAGACAGCTGAAGTTCCTGGGACATGCAATGAGGAAAGAGGGCTTGAAGAACCTGATACTAACAGGCCAGATAGAGGGGAAAAGAGACAGGGGAAAGCAACGGATAACATATTTGAAGGACATAATCAGGTGGATGACGGAAGGAGGATTGCATGGTGTGACAGGAGAAGGCTTGCTAAGAGCCACCAGGGGTAGGAAGAGGTGGAAAACCATGATCGTCTACGTTCTGAAAGGACAAGGCACATAGAAGAAGAAGAATGTTGGCAGGACCTTGAAGCACGTTGACAGAGCTAGCTTTCTTCTGGTGGTTATAAGAACCATTCGGGTGATTTGCATAACATGACAAAGATAATCCCAATTTTCAAGATTTCATATTCGTTAGCAAATCAGAGATTGCGGCTTCGTATATCACGCTTGATTTGAGCCTGAAACATTTATCCTTAAAAGCTGTTGCAGACCTCACTTATAAAGTACCTCCACCATGCATGAATTAAAGTCAGTTCTTCCCAATACGGCACATCCATATGCAATGCATTTAGGTTATCCTTCAGATTATTGTTAAATCTCTTCCTAGGCTTGAGTTATGAGCGCTTTACTTTGTTCAATTCCCTGTCTCACAGCGTGTCTTGTCCATTGTGTCTGGTTGAGGATTATTATCGTTTAAATACTATTGCAATCATATTTTGTGGGTGGGGGCAGCAATGTCTGTTTGTCTGCTTGTATACATACATATTATGGCTGTTCAATCGTAATCGATAATACCTGTCTACAGGGACGGCTTGTTAATTCCCATTGTAGACGTCTGCTCAGGCATACTTCTGTTTGTTCAAGACTCACAGAGCCTGTGGTTTATACTGCAACTATGCTGAGCGAACCGTAATTACAGTTTCTGGAAAAGAGCCCGTTATCTAGCATGTACAACAGTTTGACCAAAACCAGGACGCTCAAACCTACGGTCACGATGACTTGTGACTTTGAGCTAGAGAGAGAGAGAGAGAGAGAGAGAGAGAGAGAGAGAGAGAGAGAGAGAGAGAGAGAGCCGTCTACCCAATTTCACTCACAATGCTTGGGTTAATCCGCGGTATTGCTTCCAGGCACTTTCTTATGGTGCCGCACACTGGAATCACATTCTATCAACAAGTCACCTTACTAACAAATCGACCATGTTGAGATTCGAACCCAGGTTTCGTGGTCAGAAAGCGAACGTTCTAACCACTCGGCCAAGCGTCCGTTCATACATACATACATACATACATACATACATACATACATACATACATACATACATGAAATCGGATAGAACATATATCCAAAAGGTATATTAAAAAAAATTATTTAAAAATTATTAGTATTCCTTTAATTCGTAATCATGTGTAGCTGCGTGAACGTAAACATCACTTTAGGCCGATAAAGACCAAAATGCAGAACACGAGAAAGGTTTCCACTTTGTCATAGTTTTCCTCTAATATATATATATATATTGTTGTGGATTCCGGTTGAGGAACCGCACAAAATAATGAACAACAGAAACAGATATGGAGATAGAAAAATAGGTTATATTGAACGTAATATAAAAACTTGAACGCAGGTTAATAAATCCAGGAATACTATTAGTAAGAAATAGATATATACAAGTCTTGAAGTGAAGTCGTTGGAAATAGTACATCCGTGTATAGTATTCTAGCTGAGTGGAGCTTAGAACTAGTCTGAGTTTCTGATGAGGTAGTCTCTTGGTAACTTCGTTATCATTTCCGGTACTCTCCGACAACTGGCACAGATCTCTACGATTACTCTCAACTCTCAACAACTGCTATTCTCTCTATGGCAGGAGTATATGTATGCTCAGTCGAGTCCATTATCAAATATAATAGGTGAGATCCCGCAACACACACACACACACACACACACACACACACACACACACACACACATATATATATATATATATATATATATATATATTAGTCGCTCTCCGTCACATGACTAACCACAATTTTGACATAAGTAGACCTACTCTAATTAAAAGAAAAAAAATAATTCGCTATGATGAAAATGTTTAAAATATTAATTACAGTTCAGCCACAACAAATTTGTGCCCAAGTTGCGTCTACATTTTACCATTTTTGGCAGATATTCTGCTATTACAATGTGGCATTATTTAAAAACAAACACTATGGAAATCAGAAGAAAAAGAATGTAAATAAAACTGGCTAGATTATGAAGCCAGAACACATTAATTAGCTTTTGTTTTTACTTAACATTTCAATCGTTTCTCGTTCGTGCGCATGCGTAATCAGATCAACATAAACATAGTCCGATGCAGTTCTAATGGACGAAACGCGTTTCACGAAAACTTTTCCACTTTGTCATGTATCTTTCTTTCTAAACTGTTCTTAATATTCGATATCCTTTTACAATAACCAATAAATATATATAATATATATTATCCATATAAAATAAAAAAAATTTATAAATATCCATAAACAAAAGTGAAAACGAACAACAATAAACAAAAATAAATAAATAAAATAGATAAACAAAAAAAACAACAAAAAAATAAATGATTTCACACAAATAAACTAAGTAAATAACAAAAACTTAACAACTCAAGTGTGCAAAGATAAACACAACGAACTGTAGTAACAACCACTAACAACAAAATAATCAATAATAATAAATAAATAAATGTTAAATAACAACACTAACAGTCAGTGAAACGCCATACGTGATACAAGATTTGGGCGATCATGTCTCGAGAAAGACTTGACTGACTGGGCAGAAGTAGGTTGCTATTACTTTCTGCAGTAGATTGGTTGCCAGCCAAGGCTATAGAACCCAATCTGTCCTATTATTTAACTCATAACTGGAGGGAAGAGATGGATTAATACCTTTCCGAAGGGTATTTGCGCGTAAGTGAATGCAATGAATTCAACTGGAATTTGAACTCGGCTCCCCGATTTCTCGTTCCGAATCAATATCCACAACACCACAATGCACATCCAACATTATAAGAAGCCAAAAACCTGCATTTGGATCCACAATTATTCCCACTCAATAGCCCCGAGAATAAGTCCAAATCCAACCAAAACAACCGTTAGAATGAAACAATAGACTAACCACAATGCAATGCAATAAACTACCCGTAATGCATCATTAACCACCATATACAAATAGCCAAGCCAAGACATGGCCTGACGATTGCTTTTATCATGAAACAGACTATATATAAATTTTCCTCCTGGCATATATCTGCATATATGCAGATTACGCCAGGCAGAAAAAATGGCTATTATTTTATTCGCAGACAAAAATGAATTACTAAAGCAAAGAACGGAAATTATGTCCAGGAGTAACCATACCAACAAATGCCTACTATCATCATATAATCATGGATGAAAGTGTTCTAAGACCTTTAAGTAACTTCTAATTATGAAAATTGCGTGTTCATAAAATATCCCTGTTATGTGAGCATTTGAAAAACGGTAAAATCAGTTATTGTAAATCGGCTGAAGACACTGAAAGGTAGAAATCTAGGTCGCGAATTAACTTGTTTCCAAATGAAAAATATTCAAAAGTTCTACAATATAATTGTATTGAATACTTTTTAATACAACCGTGTACTGGTCTAATTTAATTAAGACCAAAAACTTATTAACTAATTATATATATGTAGAAACAGATCTGTCTCCGGATGACACTATATATATATATATATATAGAGTATCAACCTGAGACAGATCTGTTTCGCTGTATTACAGTTCATCAGTATGGTTAGATATCCGATTGCTTGTAGCCAGGATTGAAGCCCGATATATATATATATATATATATATATATATATATATATATATTTTAATTCAGATACTTCAATCCAAGGGAAAAAAGCAGGAAGGTAAATTCCAAAAAACCCGATCCTAATTAATATTAAAAATTTATTTTAATATTAAAAAATGATACAGGAAGAGAGCTCCATGTAATAAAATATTACAGAGCAAATATATATTAAAAAAGGATTAATTCAAAGATGTTGAATGGCCATTTCGATATGAAGATCCCCACGGGGGACGACACATCACCTCAGCAACAGAAAAAACCTTTCAGAAACTGGAGAAAAATTAGTCTATTTTTCCTTTTCAAATAGATTGCAAAGAAATTAAAAAATAAATAAATGATAAAATAAAATAAAATAAAAAGAAAAATAAAGGGAAAGAAAAAGAAAAAGAAAAAGAAAACGAAAAAGAAAAAGAAAAAGATAGAATAAAATCAAATAAATAAGAAAAGAAAAAAAATTGTCATCGTCTGGGTTCGCAAAAAAAAGGGAGAATGTAACTAAAAATTAACAGACAGCCGTGTATATATATATATATGAAGCCCGATATATATATATATATATATATATATATATATATATATATATATATACGCACACACAAACGAATACACATATATAAATTGTGAATGTGTGTATTGCGCACTTATGACGTTGTCCATTGTGGGTGAGAATGTGCAAGCAGCACACCCCGCTCTACATAATGTTTCGTAATTGTAACCTTATTCATTTTTTTTCTTTTCATGGACATTTAGAGAAACATAAAAGTTTGGGCAGCTTGAACGCTGTCGTATGTTGTCCGTTAGTAAACAAGTAAAGAGGCTTTAGATATCTATCGGCAGTGGCAAGAATTCAACTTATCTAATGCTCCCTCCCTCTGTTTGTGTCTGTTCCGGACGAAGGTTTTAAGCCCAGTGGAAATCGATTATCGATTTATCTAAGAACCACTTGCGAAGGACATCAGCTTTGACTCGGCTGAAATCCAAACCTCGACATTTAAAAATATCCGATTGTAGTTACAACCACAGGTTTTCCCGGTCAGGAATTAATACTTTAATTGGACCAGGGTTTTAAATTCTGTGCGAGGCAATCATCAATAAAGAACTAAGGAAAAAGAAAAAAAGGTTCGACTGTGTATTTAATGTACATAGCATAACATAACACGAAGGAATTAAACTTTTTTTGACTAAAGAGCAAATGAGCTATTTGAATCTCATCACGAAGCAATCAAAGTCTTTTCTTACTGGAAGCGATCAGAAACATTACTGCTTGAAAATGTTACAGACTTGCTTCAACCTTTTTTTAATCGTTTTAATATTGCCACTAGAATACAGGCGGTTAGGAAGAGGGAAAGAGAACGGGAAGACTTCAGTTAAGGACAATAAAAGAACAGAAAAGACAATAAAAGAACAGCGTTCAGGAAGACCGTTTAAAGTTTGGAAAATTATGGTTGGCAGGGAAATAACTAATCAGAAGGAAGTTCCACAGGCGAGAAAAAAAAACGATTAGAATAAAACATACGGTTTTCTTTAGTTAGTTCAACTTTTAAACAGTGAGACCTACGTGCCATTCTAGTAACACTGTTCAATTCAATATAACAGAAAAACTAACAACATATTCATCTTCTTTTATGTATCCAATTCCTTCCGGACATTGCGTTTCACACTTTAATTTCTTATACTTCATAGCTCTGAAAATGTACAATTGCGATTACTCCCAGTCCTTCTTCAGCCATCCATTTACACAAGCCCATTAGGTAGATTAGTAGCTGTTTAATTCACTTCCTCTTGTGGTCACTATGTTTACTGAAAGTTACATTCTCCAAACCCTCATTCCTCATGTACCACAGATATTTCAACTGTCTCTTTTTTTATTCTAAGTAAAATCGTCTGTTTTGAACCCATTTTCCTTAAAAGGTTTTAATTGCTTACACCTACCGTCCATAGTTTTCTTAGTAACCTTCTTTAAACTCGCATCTTTGTTGTTTCAGTTTTCTGCAGCGAGGCAATTCTGGAGAAATTGTTTATATTTCTGAGATGAGGTAGTATTTACAGTATTTACATTATTCGGACTATTGTCCTCGCCTTTGTTGCCATTTGTACGACGTTTAATAATAGATCATTCTATTTGTCTATATTTCTGAGATGAGGTAGTATTTACAGTATTTACATTATTCGGACTATTGTTCTCATTTTTTTGCCATTTGTACGACGTTTAATAATAGACCTAATATGTAAGCAACAGCGAGGTTTTGGTGACAATGGAAACTGTTGTAGTGAAATATCCTGTCCTACCCTGGAATAAGTATGGCCCGGGTTATAAAAGACATGGACTAGAACGAACTACAAAGCGATCGTGATGATACGGGAGTGATTGTGATTATACGACAGCCATCGTCATTATACGAGAGCCATCGTCCTCAGACGAGCGTTATACGTCATTAGACGAAAGCATTTTTCGCAAGACGGAAGCATACGTCCGATACAGAGACAGTGCCTTCTTGAGTGTTATACGTGTTAACTGTTCGTTTGTGTACGTGTCTATTGGTTTATTGTACTCAGGTATATTAAATCTCTATTCATATATCCTCAGTGTTAAGAATTATTTCTTGCACTATTCTTTCTCTGTTTATCCCCTCCCGGAATACAACAGAAACAAAAAGGAAACTTATATTTAACACCAGGAAGAGACAATTGAAATTTCTGGAACAGGTATTGAGGAAGGATTGCTTGCAGGATCTCATACTCATCGGACAAATAGATTGAAAATGGAACAGGGGAAAACAGCAGATGAAATGCTTTAAGGACTTAAGTAAATGGATGCCAGAGAAGAGTTTGGGAGAAATTACAAGACAAAATATATTAAGAGCTACAACGGACAAGAAGCTGTTGAGGGCTATGATAGTCTTCGTCCTGAATGAACACGGCACCAAAAAGAAGAAGAAACATTATCTGTGAGGTAATTGTTCAAATCATAGATCGAGCATGTGAGCAATTGGCATGGCGAAGGAAGCATTCCAGTAGTTGAGTAAAGTATTAAAAAACAGGACAATTTCGCTAGAAACAAAGAAGAGAATACTGGATTGCTATGTGATGTCAGTTCTTCAATATGGCAGTGAATGCTGGACAATATCATCAAAGATGAAGGTAAAACTTGAAGCAACTGAAATGTGGTTCTACAGAAGGATGCTGCGACTATCATGGATCGAGCATGTGAGTAATGATGAGGTCTTGGAAATGATGGAAACGAAAAGGAAATTAATAATAAGCATCAGGAAGAGACAGTTAAGTTCTTGGGGCATGCAATGAGGAAAGAGGGCTTGAAGAACCTGATACTAACAGGCCAGACAGAGGGGAAAAGAGGCAGGGGAAAGCAGCAGATAACATATTTGAAGGATCTAATCAGGTGGATGATGGAACGAGGGCTGCATGGTGTAACAGGAGAAGGCGTGCTAAGAGCCACCAGGGATAGGAAGACGGGGAAAGCCATGATCGCTTAAGTCCTGAAGGAATAGGGCACATTGAAGAAGACTATATATGCCAACTGTTTGTACGAAATTATAATGTGGGTATAAAATGGGATATCAATTTTATATTATAACCAATATATAAACTGATCCCTTATTTTGTGGCCATGCTATCTTTTCACTCTTACGTAGCCCCCTGCACATCAGTGGCGTTACCGCCTTGCTCGGAGTGATATGATTAAAAAAATGCTAATTTCTATGAATTTATATTTTAGATTTATGGTCTTGAGCTAGTGGATGGCAGAGCGGGATTTGGGTGGTGTAAGAGGAGAAGGCGTGCTAAGAGCCACCAGGGATAGGAAGCTGTGGAGGGCCATGATCGCCTACGTCCTGAAAGAACAGGGCATATAGAAGAAGAAGAAGAAGAAGAATTGTTCAAAATTCACTGCTATTCACCGTATTAGAATTATATAGCAGCAAAGCATTGTTTAGCTTTCTGAAAATATCTGCTCTTCCAATGCGCCTTTAGATTTCCGTGTCAAATATTCCATCGTCAGCCATAACACTTTCCAGGTAATGAATTGTCTGTACTTGCTTGATTATGATGACTATAATTCATATCTCACACCTTGGGCTTTTCCTCTGACTAACGACCATATTCTATTTGCTTCCATTTAATATTCCTTTCGTCATACTTTCTTTTACTACCTTGTCTTGGAGTCTTTGCAGTCTCCTCTCTGCTTCTGCTATCAACACTGTGTCATTGCAGATTTTATATCGATAAATAAATCCTAACAGTTACTGATAAAATCACGTGTCTTAAACGATATGATAACAGTATTGTTTGCATTCGCAAAAACTAAAGTAGTTTTTAATTGCAAATTTGAAGGCACCTTATTATAAACAAACCATTTTTCACACTTATAACTGGGACGATGTAACCCCAAATTTTATCAATACACAATATTTTTTGATATTACAGATAGTATATTCTTTCTTGTTCATTAAATCGGAACATTATTATATAAGAAAGAAAGTGAATTTTACAGACTGAGCTGATGAGGTTAAAAAATTTTTAAAAATATATTACAGCTAAAATAATTGCCTTATATGGAAATTATTAGATCTTATGAGATTGGTGAATCTGGTCATGAAATTTTTGTCATGTTTTATATATAATAAGAATACATAAATCAGGACATATTTGTGAATTTATAAGCATAGATAGATAGATAGATAGATAGATAGATAGATAGATAGATAGATATTGATAATTAGATATAAAATATTGAGATAAATATGTAACTATTGAGATAGATAGATAGATAGATAGATAGATAGATAGATAGATAGATAGATAGATATTGATAATTATATATAAAATATTGAGATAAATATGTAAATATTGAGATAGATAGATAGATAGATAGATAGATAGATAGATAGATAGATAGATAGATAGATAGATCTGAAGAGAAGGGGTAGGGGATAGATAGATAGATAGATAGATAGATAGATAGATAGATAGATCTGAAGAGAATGGGGTAGATAGATAGATAGATAGATAGATAGATAGATAGATAGATAGATAGATAGATATTGATAATTAGATATAAAATATTGAGATAAATATGTAACTATTGAGATAGATAGATAGATAGATAGATAGATAGATAGATAGATAGATAGATAGATAGATAGATAGATAGATAGATAGATAGATAGAGATTGATAATTATATATAAATATTGAGATGGAGATCTAACGATTGAGATAGATAGATAGATAGATAGATAGATAGATAGATAGATAGATAGATAGATACTGATAATTATATATAAAATATTGATATAAATATGTAACTATTGAGATATATAGATAGATAAGAAGAAGCTGGAATTTTAACGCCCTCAAAATTAAATTACAATCTTTTAGTCTTTTTAAAGGAATTTTTATCTGTCATCATTGTGGTTTATGCAAACTTCCAGGAGAGTTAAACATATGCACCTTCACAAACTAATGTTTTCCGATGACATGAAGTAGAAAGATCATATTGAATCAATTGCTATATCTGCTGCTGTTTTTCATGACAGCTTGTGTCTTACAAATTGATAAGTTTACCATTTGTCTATGCTTAGAATATTGCTGTCACATCTGATTTGTTACTTCTACTATATATTTAAGGACTCTTGATGTAATAAGAATCTGTAATTTTATCAACCCTGAACTGGCCTGTTTCCACCGCCGTAACTTAAATTCACTGCGTCATTTCTATAAACAATTCAACGGTATTTCTTCTGATGGGCTATCCTCTTCGATATTTGGCATTTGAAAAACAAAAATTAAATTTCATTAATAAAACCGAAAAAATAGACCAGAAACTTTACCCTGTACCGGATCGAACCCAAAATCTAAGCAATTTTTGCCAGTCATGATGCTGATCATCGCTGAATGTTTCATCCGAATCCATTCAGCGGGTTTTGAGATACCTTAACCACGGACAGACAGATAAACCATTAAACAGGCAAAAGAACCAACAAACGCTAACGAATAAAATACCTTCGCCTTAAGGCGGAGGTAATAAGAATATAAAACAATTATTCAAACTATGGAAAGCAATAAAAACAATTATTTAAGCAGAGAAAAACTATGGAAAGCAACAAAAACTCTTTCAAGTAATGCTAATTTTGAAACGATAGAATCGTTAACAGAATCAATTAATGAAACACTGATAATATTTATAGACTGTTTAAAAAATGATATTAAGATGTAAAATAATGAAATGCTAATTTATTCATATATATGGAGTATTGTATTATTCAAATATATGTTTCTGGACCTAATTTTTTACACTTATTATTAAAAAAAATAAAAATTCATGTGACATTTATTTTGTTTGCACATTAAAACAGCGCACTTCCAGAATGCATAATAAATATTTTTACACGAGAAAAGATAAAATCTAAACATTATTTCAAATATTATTCATATAAATAGAAGTTGATTAACATCAATTTTATTAGAAAAATATTAAGTTGAATAATACCAATTTTATTAGAAAAATATTAAGTTGAATAATACCAATTTTATTAGAAAAATATTAAGTTGAATAATACCTTCCACGTCTCCCCATCCCTGGTGGCTTTTAGCACACCTTCTCCTTATACACCACCCAAATCCCGCTCTGTCATCCACTAGCTCAAGCCCATAAATCTAAAATAAAAATGTGTAGAAATTAACATGGACACAAAATGAGGGATTAGTTTATACATTGATTATAATATGGAATTGATCCCACATTTTATACCCAAATTATAATTTCTTATAAACAGTTGGCATATATCTTCTTCTATGTGCCTTGTTCTTTCGGGACGTAGGCGATCATGGCCTTCCACGTCTCCGTATCCCTGGTGGCTCTTAGCACGCCTTCTCCTCTTACACCACCCAAATCCCGCTCTGCCATCCACCAGCTCAAGCCCATAAATCTAAAATGTAAATGTATAGAAATTAGCATGGCCACAAAATGAGGGATCAGTTTATATGTTGATTTTAATATAGAATTGATCCCCCATTTTATGCACAAATTATAATTTCTTATTAACAGTTGTCATATATCTTCTATGTACCCTCTTTCTTTCAGGACGTAGGCGATCATGGCCTTCCACGTCTTCCTATCCCTGGTGGCTCTTAGCACACCTTCTCCTCTTACACCACCCAAATCCAGCACTGCCATCCACTAGCTCAAGCCCATAAATCTAAAATATAAATGTGTAGAAATTAGCGTGTCCACAAAATGAGTGTTCAGTTTATATATTGATTATAATATAGAATTCATCCCCCATTTTATACTCAAATTACAATTATAAACTGTTGGCATATATCTTCTATGTGCCCTCTACTTTCAGGACGTAGGCGATCATGGCCTTCCACTTCTCCCTATCCGTGGTGGCTCTTAGCACACCCTTTCCTCTTACACCACCCACATCCAGCTCTGCCATCCACTAGCTCAAGCCAATAAATCTAAAATATAAATTCATAGAAATTAGAATGGCCACAAAATGAGGCATCAGTTTATATATTGCTTGTCCCAGGAACTTCAGCTGTCTCTTCCTGATGCTCAGTATTAATTTCCTTTTCGTTTCCATCCTTTCCAAGACCTCATCATTGCTTACGTGCTCGATCCATGATATCCGCAGCATCCTTCTGTAGAAGCACATTTCACTTGCTTCAAGTATTTCCTTCATCTTTGATGGTATTGTGCAGCATTCATTTCCATATCGAAGGACGGACATCATATAGCAATCTAGTACTCTCTTCTTTGTTTCTAGTGAATGTTTCCTGTGTCTTAATACTTTACTCAGCTTCTGGAACGTGTCCTTCGCCATGCCAATTCGCCTTCAGATCTCTGTGTCGCACTTTCCGTCTTCTGTTATAACACTTCTCAGGTATTTACATTTTTGCACCTGCTTGATTCTAGTATCCCCGACCTGTATTTGGCATTTTGGGCTGCCCTTTTTACTGATGACCGTGCATTCGGTTTTCGTGCAATTTATTTCTAGTCCTGTCTTGTTACCTTCTTCAGCTACCTTCTGTAGGAGTTCTTGTAGTTTCCTTTCTGTGTCTGCTATCAGCACTGTATCATGTGTGTATCTTAGGTTGTTTAAATTGTGACTTCCGATTATGAATCCAGGCATATCTTCTAGGGTCCTCAAAATATTCTCGCTGTACAAGTTAAACAGATCCGTTGAAAAGACATATCCTTGTCTTACGCTTCTTTCTATCTTTGTATATCTACTCAATTCATTACCTGTCCGTATGCAAGCGATTTGCTGCCAGTAATGATTCTTGATTACTCTCAAGTCTTTCCCAAAAATGTTGAGGCTGCTGAGCATCTCCATCAGTTTTTTGTGGCGTATTTTGTCAAACGCCTTCGCGTAATCAATAAAGCACAGGTATAAGTCCTTCTTCATTTATATTGCCCTTTCGGAGAGCATCCTAATCATAAATATGGCATTCCTTGTTCCCGTGTCTTTAACAAAACCACACTGTTCTTGTCCTATCTCTGGTCTGATTCTGCTTCTCGCTCTATTCATCAGGACGATAGTTTAATATGGATTAAAATTACTTATAGCTTACTCCTTCAGAAATGGTTAATTATTAATTTCGTACTGAAGTGGACAAAAAGACGAGGAGCAACTGAAGAAACATCCTGATCACTAAACCTAGCACCACTAGAAATTTTTCTTGTGAGGCGTACTGAAAGATCTTGTTCGGAGTCTCAATCGAAAAACAGTCCCTGAAATAAAACAAGCAATTTCAGTTAAATTTTCTTAAATTAATGTAGAAATGTCAAATGGTTTGTAGAATTGTCACTGATAGGCTGATAGATGGACTGCTTGTAACAAAATGGATAAGATCTGGAAATCCAGTTTTGATCGTAAGATCAACATCCAAGTTTTTCGCGCACTTATTGAACCAATCTTACTCTATGGATCTGAAACTTGGACTCTTTCAGCAAAACAACAGCGCCGTTTAGATGAACGTTATACTCGTCTTCTCAGAAGAGTACTTGATCTTTCATGGCAAAATCACCCAACTCTAGAAATGATATGTGGAGACCTACCAAGAGTATCAACCTTAGTTCAAAAGAGACGTATCCAGTTTGCTGGGCATTGCGCACGTGCCACAGATGAACTTGTTTCATCGTTTGTATTATGGAGGCACCCATCATCTCACAATCGATCTCGTAAGTTAACCTTTCCAGACAGGATACATAGAGATACATCTATCGCCAAGGAAGACCTTACAGAAGCTATGACAAATAGGGAATACTGGAAGGGTATAGTGAGTTCTATCTAGGCCGAGGCCGCAGGATGATGATGATGATGATGATAGGGTTCACCGTTGTATTGAACTTGAAGGGAGGTAATTTAAACATGTTAACTAATTTGTTAATCATAACAAATCACGTTTATTTGATGTGACAATACTTTTAAATTTTCTTAAACTAATGTAATTTATTTTTGTTCAATAAAAATTAAATGAAAAGGCATTACTTTTGCCGCACCATGTATATTATATAAAAAGTAACACTTGAAATCGAGCTTAAATGCTTCCTTCATTATCCTTTAATACGTGTTAATATTATATTTACAAAAACAATTTCAACACGAATCCAGGAAGAAACTCAGTTTGACGGTGGCATTTTCCGTTCTGTAAAGTTTTAAGATTGCTTAGGTAATCAAAACATATCTATACAAACATATCAACATCAATACATACATACATACATACATACATACATACATACAGTACTGTGCAAAAGTATTAGGACAAGAACTATTTTATCTTTTATGAGGCATATTGACAGAAAATAATCAATTTAATTAATTTTATTTGATTTACTCAACAAATGCTTTAACAAAAAATACTTATTACAAAATAAATCTAATATTTAGTATAATAGCTTTTGTTTTGATCACAGCCTTCATGCTGTCAGGCATTGACATCACAAGCTTCTTCAATGTATCTAATGGTATCTCCTGCCAAGCAGTTTGTATTTGTTCTCAAAGTGTATCTTGCGAAGTAACATTAGATTTATCCATTTTTTCTATCCAAAATATCCCATAGATAAAGTAGTTTCACAATAACTTGTTCAATAGAAAATAGGAAAAATTAAATATAACTTCTTTTTAATACATTTGTAATACATTTCTTTTACAGCTAGTTTTAAATAATCAATATTTATTTGCAATTTACTTGGCTTTTCACCCTGTATTTGAATTTCAGTGAAGTTTTTAGGAAAATCACCCCTGTCTTAATACTTTTGCACACCGCCGGTAGTATACAAGTGTTAGGAGAGGGTTAATTTTAAACTTTATTTTGATGCCTCATAAAAGATAAAATAGTTCTTGTCCTAATGCTTTTGCACAGTACTGTACATGCATACATACATAGATACATTTAAAAATATGTCAAAGTAATCTACTTCGTAACGGATTTCGTAAAAGTTTCTTAAATAAATTGTTTTATTTACATTAGGATACGAAAACAGAGCAGA
Source organism: Ascarosepion bandense (assembly GCA_037127315.1). Taxonomy (NCBI): domain Eukaryota; kingdom Metazoa; phylum Mollusca; class Cephalopoda; order Sepiida; family Sepiidae; genus Ascarosepion; species Ascarosepion bandense. The sequence goes on from JBBBDQ010001604.1 coordinate 3,695,556, forward strand.
TATGAATATACTGAAAAATCGTGAAGACGCGTGTTTAAAAGCATTATTCGGGCTTTGTTTGACCATTACTTTTGCGTGATCGAGCGGTTAAGACACGAAAGATTTAATGACGGTTTCACTTAAAAAACGCAGGTTCGTATCCTTAGAAAGGACGTATATTTTCCAAATAAGATTTCTCGATTATTCAGACCAGTAGATGTAAAGAGATATTCTGTTTAATTATATAAAATAAATCACAGCATCTACTCAAATACGAGTATCTATTAAAAATAATGTTTAAACAAATAAATTAAAAATACACATAAATCCCCATTCGCCTATGAATATTTCATGATTAGTTAGTTGAGTGCCATACATGATATACGCTTGGGCGATCATGTCACGAGAAAGACATGACTGACTGAAGATTATCCCTCAGTAGGTTGCCATTGCTTTCTGCGGTAGACAAGTTGCAAGCCAAGGCTACAAAACCCAATCTGTCCTGTTATTTGACTCATAGCTAGAGGGGAAAGAGATGTATTATATTATTAAGTATTAATTAGTGGACGAACACTTTATTACTTCATAACAATATAAAACTGATCCCTCACTTTATGCCCAGTAGAAGCCTTAATCATGTTTCCAAATATTATATTCAGTCAGTCAGTTAAGTGCCATATGTGATACACGCTTGGGCAATCATAAGACATGACTGACTAGGCAGAATATTATCCTGCAGTAGGTTGCCATTGCTTTCTGCGGTAGACTGGTTGCCAGCCAAGGCTATAGAACCCAATCTGTCCTATTATTTAACCCATGACCGAAGGGAAGAGACGGATTAATATCTTTCCTAAGGGTATTTGTGCGTAAGTGAATGCAGTGAATTTAACTGAAATTCGAACTCGGCTCCCCGATTCGTCGTTCCGAGTCGATATCCACTGCACCACAACGCTGAAAACTTACCGTTACTGAATGTTGCAAATTTCGGGGGTTAGTTTTAAAATTGGTTGACTAACCTGGACTACTAAGAAAAGGAAAATCAATTGAAAATGTTTTTGTTTATGGCATTCAAATGTAACCTTTATTTCTTTATTCTTTATTTACGACCCAATCTGACAAACTTTCATTTTTCACTAATACTCTAAACCTCCAAATACATACGCCTGCATGTGAATTTTGCGGTATCTGTGCTTGCCTGTTGTTATTCTAGCAGGATAAGGTACCGTTTCAATATATCAGCTCTCTAGCCCGAAACGCTTGAATGTGAGATTACTGTGTTGTCAACGGACAATTACAGAAGTAAATTCCCTCTGAAAATACGTTTACAATGTAATGATGCAGGGGTGTCAGATTGGATAACTTTTGAAAGGTCAGTCAGTGCTACAAAAGTTCAAATTATTCAGGTGATCTTACTAATGAGAAGCAATTCAATAAAAATTTAGCATCGTTGGGTGTTCAAACATGTCCCAATTCTCTGTTTGGAACCCAGTTCGACAACCCCTCATTCTACACTAATACGACAACTCTAATCACATAAGCTTTCATATGGATTATGCAATCTGTGCACTTACCTATGATCAGTCGACGAATATAGAAGCAAGTTCTACACTGAAAAATTTGTTGATCCTTCGTTTATATAATCTGATGAAGAAAATCCGATAAAGCAAGTTTGCTAAACTGAAAATCGTTTTAATATCTTTACTTGTTAATTTTTCAACTATTTTAAAATGTAATTATATATATATATATATATATATATATATATATATATATATATATATATATATATAAACACGAAAACAATATTCTTATGATTGTTTGTACATCCTGTCAGATTTTATTATGCAATTGAATGTTTTTTAAATAAAATTATTAACACTATTGACAAAATTTTAAAGTTCTACGTTAAATATGCCATCGGAAACTCAGCTTATCTAAACTATTAAAAATATTTACAATAACTTGGTTGGTTATTCTGTGGAACCAACATTAAAGAGGATGTTTCCCCGATCACTAAAATCTTAAAATAAGCTGGCCGACTTATGAGAAGACATTAAATTGAATATTGTTTGTTATGTTTTGTTTTTTTACATTCAAGTTAGCTCTTTACAAAACTTGGGCGCCACTCGTGGGACAGGGTTATGTTAGGGGGAAATTCATTCGGCTAGGAGTAGAAGTTAACAGTCAACCCTAGCCTTGTACAGGTTAAAATTGTAGTGATCGGGAAAGCATTTTCATGGGAGTCGGTTCTACAGAGCAGTGGTTCACAGGAAGAAGGAGTTGGAGCGGAATATGGAGGGAATGAGAGGGGTTTGCTACTGACATGACGTGTAAGAAGCTTTGAACTGGAGGGACCGGGGAATGTAGTACGTCAGAGCACTTTCTATGGAATAGCAGTAGTGCAGGGGGAGGCTTGCTACATCCCACCTGTGAGAGAGAGGGTGGAGAATAATTCGTCCCTCACAAGGACTCAGAGACGCTTTTGAACTCTGTCAAGGCTGGAAAATGAGATCTGGCCATTTTCCGCCCCAATATGACAACAGTATTCAATTTTTGGTCTGATCTGTCTTTTATAAAAGGTAGTAGCGTCGAACTTTCAAATGCAAACGAATTCGCTGATTACAAACCAATGTGATAATCCCGCTCAAGATACAATCACACACGCCTGATGATGCGTTATGAAATCTTTACTCTTCCTTCTTGACAATAAAGAAATGGAACCAAAAAGGATATGGGCACATCTCAGTTTTAGTAGACCTGGTCCAGACGATCTTTTAAGGATTCGTTTATCTAAACTTATTTATAAATAGAACTTTGTCTCTGTGTGTGTATGTGTGTGTGTCCGTTACCTGTAGACTCCGAAACGGCTGAACCGATTTTATTGAAAATTTACACAGTTGTACTATAAGCGTCTGCGAGTGTTCATAGCTAGGTTTTGTGTCGAGGTAACCCCGATAAATATCGAAAATCGATAATCGAAAAAATCGGGTTATAGAAGGAGTGGTCCGATTTTAATCAAATTTGATATAATAAAAACATAAGAAACGATATTCAGAAGTTTCAAGATTGCAGTTCTTACAATAGTCTTTAGACCTATTGGTGATAAATGTTCTGTGTTGTACTATAACCATTTTATAACAAAAGAAAACTTAACATTTTTAAAGTAAGTTATACAGATATTATATGAAGAATTCTTGTGTTAAATTGGAGTAGATAGATCTATCGATCGCCCGGTTCACACTCCACCCACGTCTATTGAACAGGTTAAGAGGCTCATACATTGTTCCCTGTTTAGGATGTGGTTTCCGGCTTTCTCTTTTCCAATCTGCTCAATTTGGTTTTTTTTTTTTTTTTTCAATTGGAGTAGATAGATCTATTTATCGCCCGGTTCACACTCCACCCACGTCTATTGAACAGGTGTAGAGGCTCATCCCTTGTACCCTGTTTAGGATGTGGTTTCCGGCTTTCTCTTTTCCAATCCTCTCAATTTGGTTTCTTTTTTTTTTTTTTCAATTGGAGTATATAGATCTATCTATCGCCCGGTTCACACTCCACCCACGTCTATTGAACAGGTGTAGAGGCTCATCCCTTGTACCCTGTTTAGGATGTGGTTTCCGGCTTTCTCTTTTCCAATCCTCTCAATTTGGTTTCTTTTTTTTTTTCAATTGGAGTAGATAGATCTATCTATCGCCCGGTTCACACTCCACCCACGTCTATTGAACAGGTTAAAGGGCTCATCCGTTGTTCCCTGTATAGGATATGGTTTCCGGCTTTATCTTTTCCAATCTTTTCACTATTACGTAGCCCCCTGCACATCAGTGGCGTTACCGCCTTGCTCGGGGTGATACGATTAAAAAAAAACAAAAGTGCAGAAAATTTTATATCTATACCAGGAAATCAAATTTGACTTACATTCATTCATTTTTCTTTCAGTGTACGGTTTCGCTTTAACTGGAAACAACTATTGCTTTTTAGTCTTTCGTGCCAACGTCCAAAGAGTCTGAGCTCCAGGACGATGGATTAATTTTAAAGCTTTCATTACACCCGAGCAACGCCGGGCTATACTGCTAGTCATATAATAAGCAAGAATGAAGTTTACCAATGCTTTCATAGAGAGAGACGTATCGGAATGTATTTCTGTGACCGACAGAAATATGATCAACATCAAAGGCAGAAAACACAAACAGCGATCAACAAAAGTATGACCAACATCAAAGGCAGCAAACACGAAGCTGTGATCGACAAAATTATGATTGACGTCAAAGGCAGCCGATTTGAGAGGCAATAGCCGGCGAAGTTAATTGATAGATCTGCCTGCCCATAGATGACACAATTAAGTGGAAACCCAAGACGGCAAAATGTGTGGAAATTTAAGGTTATATAAGTTTGGGGTTTTCTGGCCGAAATCTGAACGCTGAGAGAACGCAGAGAAGAGAAGACAACTCTTGCTGGTCAACGACTCCCGACAACTCCCTCGCATTTGCACAATTCTCACTGACTACATCCTTCTCCACACAACCGTCACCGATAATATAAGTTAGTATTTTTATATATGTGTTCGTTGCTCGTTGTCGTTGATGTCAAGACGATCGTCACCGTTGGCTTCCAGGTGTAACTGCGGGGATACCGGTATGAGCTTGGGTAATTGTCGTTCAGTATCAGAAGGAATAGTAATAGCAGTCACTTATGGACAATTACAACTTAAGCCTCGTGGAGAAAGAAATAAGGTTCTGTAAGCAATCGATTATGGTCACAATAAAACAAAACAAAATATATAAGAGAAGAGTTTAGCTGAAATACTTTTATAAATAAAGGCACAAAAATAACAAATGTCTCTTGATTTTACACGCACAAAGTCCGTTCTTAAAATGTTCATTTTGAAAGAAAGGAAAAAAATAATTTTATAAAAGGAATTAAAATGTCTTTTTTGTGAATAATTAAGTTTTTGCCGTGCTGGCCCCAGAAGATGAAAGAGGAAGTCAATGAGTTGGTAGATGCAATTCGATATCTTCTTAGTTGAATGAAACACTGACTGTAATTAAGGATTGGTGGCGCAAAGGAGTTGATGAGAAAGACATAGCGACATTGACTGTCGGTATGCTTCAAAGCTTTCTCTAGCGAGAAGTCGAATTCGTCGTTCCTTTGACTGTCCCCGAATGGGTGTGCTGAAAGGATTTGTTGGTAATGGCCTTTTGATTGGTGGAAATTGCTTTTTATATTCTTTTTATTTTTTGGTTTTCCACTAGAACTTATGCGTCGAGCCTAGGTGCGCAAAGACAATTTTTAGTCATTTGCTATCTGGAACTCTAAGAGCAAACATCCGGCCCCCTCGCTTGCTCTATATCACTACATAACATAGACAATATAACAGAGAACGATGGGGATGGATAGTTGCCAAGCCATCTGTGGCGTCTCCAAGATCAGTCTAGACCTTAAGAGGATAATGGCGAATTTCGACTCAAAATTTAATTTACCCAATTCTCAATTTGTACACCAGTCTAAACCTGCACAATGCATCAACTCTACAATCACATAATGCATGCATATGGGTTATGCAATCTCTCTACTTCTCTATTGCCAAGCGACGAATATAGGTGAAAATTCTACACTGAAAACGTTCTTGACTCTACATTTAGACAATTATTCTAATGAAGCAAGATTGCTAGACTAGAAAAGTCAATGCTACTAAAGTTTTCATATCCCTACTTGTTATTTTTGTTCGACATTTTGCAGTAAGATGAAAAAAACTTGAACTGAACAGAGGTGCTTCCGGATAATATGGAAACCTCATAACTATAAAGGTATAAATAAATTCTGTAGTTGTACCTCGATCAGAGAACAATACATCAATCCTACAATCATATACGCTTGATTATGAATTATTTGATCTATCTGCCTTTTTCCTGACAACCGACAAATATAGAAATAAAATTGCTACTAAAAGGTAGCTCACAATACGTATAGAATCTGTGGTGCGTCTAGTAAGCAACAATCATGCGTTTATAATCTGATGATTACACTTAATTTGATGAGCCGGGGTTAGTTTTTGAAAGGTCAATGCCACTGAAGTTTGAAAAGCGTTACTTGTTACTTTTTAGATTGCTTTTTAAATTACTTTTAAAATAAACTAATGAGAAGAAATCAAATTGAAAATTAAATAGCGACTAGCCTTAAAAAGTGTTAATCAAATCTACAAATATATACGCTTTCTTTCTTTCTTTCTTTCTTTCTTTCTTTTTCTTTCTTTCTTATTTCCTTTCTTTCTTTTTCTTTCTTTCTTTTTTCTTTCTTTCTTTCTTTTTCTTTCTTTCTTTTTTCTTTCTTTCTTTTTTCTTTCTTTCTTTTTTCCTTTCTTTCTTTCTTTTTCTTTCTTTCGTTTTTCTTTCTTTCTTTTTTCCTTTCTTTTTCTTTTTTCTTTTTCTTTCTTTCTTTCTTTCTTTCTTTCTTTCTTTCTTTGATATGCTCATTCATGTAGTTATTCTTTTGAAGCTGGAAACTTTAATTCTTTTCTTTCTTTCTTTCTCTTTTCTTTCTTTCTTTCTTCCTTCCTTTCTTTTATCTTTCTATCGCTCTGCTTTCGTGTGAACAACCAACGAATATAGCGATAAATTTACTGTTGAAAAACAGCTGAACCTATATTTACCATCTGAAGATTTCGTCCAAAATATGCTTTACCGTTTGAGCTATAGTTGTTAGCCCAGCCTGACTAAATTTTGAATTTTACAATTTGTGACGTTTTAATATGAACAGGCTTAACTTGAGCGGTAAAAAAAAGAGAGAAATTCAATTCGAGGCATACAAACGCTGATCATTCAAAAGAACTCCAACCTGGAAACTTAAGCTGACGCAGAAGGAACGTTATCTTTGGTGATTAAGTTTCATCCTCTGAAGTGATCTGTAATGTTGTCCTTTTGCCAAACTTGTATTTTCCGGGAAATTTCAATGCACTCCAAATAGACATAAGCCACTTTTACAAGTTATTGCTCAATAAAGCCATTTCGTTGCTATTTCTTGGCTTATTTAAAATAAAATGAAAAGAAAAGAAAATAAATCGATCGATAACTTTCATAGACTTTATGGGTTCGCTGACATGTCAGTGTCGGTTTTATACGAAAACTATTGTCGTTTTTGTTTACTTTTTTTTTTAGATTTGCAGCTGATCGATCAATCGATGCCTGATAATGATGCAAAGAATTACAATAATGTTTTATTTGTTTCTTTGATCTTCAACCAAATCCATTAAGAGTAAAGAACAGAAATCGAACTGCAAAATATCAATGGTATTTTATGTATTTTCTACTCAATTCAATTTTTGGAGTGTTGAAGGGAGAGCGGGTGGCACTTACAGTTTAATGCAGTGTTATGAAATGCGCGTCAAAATTGGCTTTTGAAAAATCATAGGTTGCCTTTGTATGTGCTTATGTGTATGCTTGAATGTATTTGTGTGTGGATTTAGGTATGTGTATAAATATGCATATGTATGTACGCGTGTGTTTAATTGGGACATAAGGGAAAGGTTCAGATAAAGATTATCTCGAATCAAAATGGCTAGTCATTCATAACCGAGGATACCTAATCCTTATTGCAAACGCCTGCACAGACACATTTGTATTTATTCCTACAAAGCCTATCTATGGTTTATACAGCAACTATGATGAGCAGACCTTAGTTACAGTTTCTGGGAGAGTGCGTTTTATTTGGAGTGGTCAACAGTTGGAAGCAAGGCCTACACACTCAAACACTCGGTCACGATGACTAGTGACTCTGTGCTAGCACAACCAACAACGGCTCCCAAGGGGTTCCATTTGTACAATTTTACTCAAAAGACTTGAACACGCCATATGGTTTCTAGACACTTTCCAGAAATGCCGCACGCTGAGATAGCCTCCTTAAGATGATGACACCCTCACAAATCGATTACGATAAGATTCGATCCATGGACACGAACGAACGTGCCAACCGGTCGATCAGATGATGTCAAACTTTTCCAAATGCTGAGGGACATTCTGAATAGAAAATCACATTTGAAAACATTATTCAACCAGTGCAACTACGACTTCCTCTCCTCCTCCTACTCATTCCTCTTCTTTTATTTTGTTTCTTTTTTCTTTTCTTTTTTTACTTTAAGCTCCATCAGAAAATCAAATCAATTTAAATGTTTAAATCAAAATGAAATATCTTACATTTAAATGTTTCCTGTTTGTTCTTTATTCCACCATTCTGTCGGATTCCATTTCATATTTGATTCATATTTTAGCCAAATTCATATATATATATATATATATATATATATATATATATACTAGCAGTATAGCCCGGCGTTGCTCGGGTGTAATGAAAGCTTTAAAATTAATCCAACGTCCTGGAGCTCAGACTCTTTGGACGTTGGCACGAAAGACTAAAAAGCAATAGTTGTTTCCAGTTAAAGCGAAACCGTAGACTGAAAGAAAAATAAATGGATGTAATTTCAATTTTGATTTCCTGGTATCGATATAAAATTTTCTGCACTATTGTAAGAACTGCAACCTTGAAACTTCTGAATATCGTTTCTTATGCCTTTGTCTATGAGTGTATCAAATTTGATTAAAATCGGACCACTTCTTTTATAACCCTATTTTTCGATTATCGATTTTCGATATTTATCGGGGGTACCTCGACACAAAATCAAGCTAAGAACACTCGCAGATGCTTATAGTACAACTGTGTAAATTTTCAAGAAAATCGGTATAGCCGTTTTGGAGTCTAGAGGTAACGGACACACACACACAGACACACACACAGACAAAGTTCTATTCATAAATAAGTTTAGATAAAAAATTGAAAGAATACGTAGATTTAAACCCACTGTTTAAGCATTTAGTTTTATAAGGAGTGCTTGATACAGAGTAGAACTTAATATTGCAATTTTATTATTACAATGATTTATAAAAGCATTTTGGGAAAGGTATTGATCCGTCTCTTTCTTCCAGTTATGAGTTAAATAACAAGACAGATTGGGTTCTCTAGCCTTGGTCAGGCGTAGAAAGCAATGGCTATCTACTGTGGGATAATCTTCTACCCAGTCAGTCATGTCTCTTTCGAGACATGATCGTCCAAGCGTGTATCAAGTATGGCACTTAACTGACTGACTATATCACTACACGAAATTTTACATGTTTCAGTACAATACTTTTAACATATCACCTGAAGAAGAACAGAAATGATATAATGCTTTGATAAACCATCGTAATAACAAAAATAATATATATATATATGTGTGTGTGTGTGTGTGTGTGTGTGTGTGTGTGTGCGCGCGCGCGCGTGTGTCTGCTTTTTTGTATAAGTATGCATAAATGTGTATCTGTGTTTGTGCGTTTGAATATGTATATACCATTGAAGAGTTGATTTTTTAAGCACCTCTTAGATGTATGACAAGGCCGAAGGAACGGGCTACCCAGTGAGGATTAAAATCACTACTCAATTGTAATAGGTTTTAGCGAGACAAGCCCGCTAACTTTAATACTACGTTGAAGTACCAAGGTTTTTCTAAGCGTAGATTAAATGTGATACAAGCCCGAATGTATGTAGCACCCAGTGAGGATTGAACTCATTATTCAGTTGTATTTTATCTAGCGAGACATCCTGCTAACTATTAAACCAGACCGAGGTGCTCATGCAGCATTGGAGAGGGAGGGCCAAATTTGAGCCATGCAGCCTTTTTAATACACCACTGATTATTTTACTACTTGATATACTTAACCTCCAATTTAACTTATATGCAGAAATTATTGAAGTTATATATATATATATATATATATATATATATATATATATATATATATTAATCAATTTTTGTGCAGCAATCTTTTATTTAAACATGTTTCGTTAAAACCAGAAAGATTCTATTAATTTTTAATTTAATTTTTCGACTATTCATAGATGTTTCCTTTTTGCTGGAGATAAGGAATGTAAAAATGTTCCACAATTTTCGACTTTCTAAGTGCTTTCAACCTCTTCACTGGCCATTTTTAAGGATCTTATTTTTCAGGTGTTGTTATGTTCTCATGTTTGACTGTAATATTATTTTTCGTTTGAGTGTTTTTTTTTTTGTTTTTTTTTTTAAAAGGAGAGTTCTTTAAAACTATCACGTGATGCGCTCGACAGGCATTATCTGAGCGTCTGTCTATTTTTTAAAAAAGCTTTCAAAATTTCATTTCCACTGATAAATAGTGTAAGGTTGATGGTAGAAGAAAATTGTTTGATATATAGTGCCTCTCGTGTTGCCTTTGATATTGTGTTTTAAATAGTTTTTTTGTATTTTCAACTAAAATTTTCTTACGTCTTCTCGTAAGTTATGGGTTAATAAATTATTACTAGATAGGTGGCATGTAAGGCATCTACTCAGGTAAGTAGTAGTGTGACCAATATAAGTAATTGATTTATGACAAGTAATTGATTTATGACAAGAAACAATCTTTTGTAGGGCATTGAAAGTTTACATTTCATAGGGTTATTATTATTAGAAATAACAACGTTTGTTGTCTTCCACGTTATATAATATATTATAAATTTTAAATATTTTTAAGGAATTACGACAGAAATATGGTATTTAATAATTGTTTGTATAGAAAATTTGCCCTGTTTATAATTAATGTGCTTTTGGCTGCAATAAAATATCTTGATGTTTTCTTGTGTGTCATCTTTTATGATAGTATAATTTATGTTTTTGTAATAATAGTCTTATTTGTTAGTCAATGATGTAGTTGGACGAATTATTGTTGACTAATGTTTGTTTTATGTGTTTTAGTTTGCTCAAAAATATTCTTTGGGAGGAAGAATTTTGATGTGATCTATTTAAGAAGTTCGTTTTTTTAGTAAATCACCACAATAAAAAATCTACTAGACATAATAATAAAACCTAAAAACATAGAACCTATCATTAAATTTATATATGAATTTGAAATAGATTAATCTTTACTTTTCCTCCAATCGTATTAATACTAGCAGTATAGCCCGGCGTTGCTCGGGTGTAATGAAAGCTTTAAAACTAATCCATGGTCCTGGAACTCAGACTCTTTGGATGTTGGCACGAAAGACTAAAAAGCAACAGTTGTTTGCAGTTAAAGTGAAACCGTAGACTGAAAAAAAAAATGAATAGATGTAAGTCAAATTCTGATTTCCTAGTATCACTATCAAATAAGTTTGTTTTCGTAAACTGAATTTTGAAGGCCAAATAAGTCCTCTGAGTAAATGGTATCATGGCTGAGACTAAGAACTACAATTATACCTACTTAGAGCCAAACCCGAAGCAAAAATTAAAATAAAAGGGCTGAAAAAATAGAGATACAGGCAAATAAACAGACACACACACACACAAACATCTTGCCTTTTATATATATATATATATATATATATATATATATATATATATATATAATCAAAATTTATGTATCAAATTTGATTAAAATCGGACCACTTCTTTTATAACCCTATTTTTTCGATTATGGATTTTCGATATTTATCGGGGGTACCTCGACACAAAACCTAGCTAAGAACACTCGCAGACGCTTATAGTACAACTGTGTAAATTTTCAAAAAAATAGTTTTAGCCGTTTCGGAGTCTATAGGTAACGGACACACACACAGACACACATACAGACAAAATTCTATTTATAAATAAGTTTAGATAAGAATATGAAACACAAATTATATTGCACAATCGGAAAACAAATCCTCATGTTTCTAAACATTAAAAATTGGCATTATAACGTTCGAATAATTCAAAATGACCTGCTACTCAGAAACGCAATTGTTAATTTTCCAAATTTTGAACAGTTCATTTTTTTTTAATCAATTCACTCCACGCAAGGTAATAATTCCACTAAGGTGCAAAGTGATACTGGGAGTGAAAAGAATAAAAAAGACTTTAAAAGGGACCGGTAATCAATTCCATAAACAGGATAAAATAGATAAATTTCTATTCCTGTTCCAACAACTGGAGAAGAGAATGAACCGGATTAAATTTCAAAATAAATAACCGTTAAAAACAACGAAATTTCTGCATAGATAAACGCTAAATTAAAATGTAAATATGGTGATTTAATATTGAAAAATAAAATTTAATATTGAAAAATAAAATTTAATATTGAAAATTAAAATTTAATATTGGAAAATAAAATAAAAGTTATGTTGGGAAAATTTAAAGCGCATATTAAAAGAAAAGTAGTGAATATTCCTAGTTTAAAATATTAATTAAAGGTTGTAGGCTACCGTCAAGATAAACGAGTAGAGAGAAAAGATTTATAATTGGTCCACTGAGCCACCATTTAATTAGAGAATAAACAACTACAAAATACCCTTTAATTGCTGAGAGGTTTAGAAAAACTAACGATCTTTCGAATAACAGGTTTTGTATGGAGGAGACTGGTAATTAAAACGTACCCGGAACCAGAAAAAACTGTTGAAAGTCAAAATTCTGACCATGCGGTAGTTTCTGTTAATATCTCCTTCCTCTTCTCCTCTCTCCCAGGAACCTCAGAATAGCAGAATATCTTACTACTACCGAAGAGAAGACTGGAGGTCATTCCGCGATTTCCTGTGTGACGTCCCTTGGAAGAAAGTTTTAGTCTTCCTGTTGAAGACTGTGCATCCAAGGTTTCCTCTTGGGTTAAAGCTAGCATCAATGCTTTCAAACTAACCAGAAAGTTACGCCTAAAAACTCTATTCGTTCTCCTGGCTCTTCACTGCTTGCTCGGCCGCTATCGCCCACAGGAATGATTTCTTCCGATTTTATCAGAACCACGCGTCTGACCTATTTGCCTCTGCTCGTAATATGTGCAAGAGGATCCTTAATGATACTAAGCTGTTGTTTGCTGACAGAATGAAGCAGCGTATAGCATCCTGAAAGTTTGGTTTCTATTGGGTGCTCTGTATAAGCGTATTAAATAACAGCAGGTCCTCAATACCCACCTTTAATCAATAAATTTGAGGTCCTCACGTATTTGGCGGACAAGGCCGAGTGATTTGCTGGAAGTTTCTCTACTAACTCGACATTTGATTCGTCTGGGGAATCTGTACTCGACTTCCAATCTAGAACTGAGACTCAACTGAATGATGTTCACATTACGCCCTCGCTGGTCTCTAACATAATTTCAAAGCTTGACCCCCATAAAGCGAGCGAAGACGACGAAATCCCAATCATTGTTTTGAAGAAATGTGCCCCTAAAATCTCCAAACTCTACAACTACAGCCCCTCTGCTTTGTATCTTCCTGTCTGCTAGAAGTCCTCCTCTATGGTTCCTGTATTTTAAAATATTCTGGAGAACACTCTGACCGCTCTAATTATCACCTTATCAGACTCCTACCAATTTTTGACAAAGTGTTCAAGGCTATTATCAATGCTGAAGTGGATCAACATCTCAAAACCCACAGTCTCTTCTCTGACAAATAGTGTGGTTTCCGCTTCACCAGGTCTATTGCTGATATATTAACGACCATCACTGAGTATATATACCAGGAACTTGATGAGAACAGCGAAGCTCGAGCTGTTGCCCTAGATATCTTCAAAGCATTTGACAGAGTCTGGCATGTTGGCTTTCTACTTAAGCTACAGGGCTACGGTATAACTGGACAATTGTTTAGTATGTTGGCTTTACGCGAAGATCTCGAAATATAATTCGCTAATAGCGATTTACCAAAAGTTCTCTTCAGAATAACAATACGAAAACTAACGCTCTAAAACTATAAAAAATGTCATTATTTACAATGAGAATATCTAAGTAACTACATACTCTACGCAAACGAAGTTAAACAAACTTCATGTTGAACAATAAAAGATTTATTTATCAAAATTTGAACAAGGTATTCAAAGGGATGTAGATTTTATAACCGATTTCACAAGTGTTCAATATGCTAACCACCTGTGACACGACACACGCCAAGTCGGTAGTCCAGGATCTGCCAAACACGCTGTAGCATGTTTTGCGTAACACTCACCAGCCCTTCAGTGATTATCTGCTTAAGTTTGTATAAGCTTGTATGATAAGGTTGGTGCAGATATTTTCACATAACCCTGAGAAAAAAAAATTCAAGATGTTAAGTCAGGTGAAAATGGTGGCCATTTTAGCTGTACAATGTCATTATCACTGATACAAGCGATCTTGCTTTCTAGTAGATTTTCATTGAGATAGGTCTGCACTGAGGCGTTAGAGAATGTTACGTAATACATGCTACAGCGTGTTTGATATCTGTCGTGTCACATGGGGTGCGCATATTGAACATATATGAAGCTTTTTGAAATCGGTTATAAAATCTACATTCTCTTAATATCTTGTAGGAATTTCGAGTCAACCAAAAAAATGACATCCTAATCTCCAAGTACAGATTGGAACTTCATTTGAGGTTAGTGACATCTAAAAATGTGTTCAATCCAGCCACACCTTGCATGTCTATGTCCGGTAAGAACTGTATGACAAGTAGGAGGGAGTCTCAGATATCCTTGTGAGAATGCAGAACCCATATTTAGGGAATGCTTTAAAGACAGCCACATAGACTGCACTAGTCCAGACCTTCAGAGTTGCCAATCCACCTACAAAATCACCATTTCCTTCCAATTATATTGGCAAGTAGAATGGTCCACTCAGACAGCTTTTTTCTTCTTTTACATTGTGGAACATACTGCCAAAAATTTGTTTCCGCATTCTGAATCTCTTCAAGACTAGCACCAACCGTTCTCTATCTTACATATTCTCGAATTTTGATAAATCAATATTTTTATTGTTCAACGTGAAGCATATTTATTTTTATTTGCTAGGGACATGGAGTTACTCAGGCATTCACATTTTGTATGAGTTTTTCTTTTTTTTGGATACCCTGTATTATGGTTCCAATTTCCCAAAACAACCAAAGAACTAATATGGAAAGTTTAAAGTTATGTTAAAATTTTAGCATAGTAACACAATAATTTTTGTTATATTTTTATAAAATGAAAACAGATATCTTGAGTGAAAAGTAAGTTTCTAAATACGATCAAACATTTAGTTTCGTCGAGTTTCGTTGTTCATCATTTCGTTCCGGGGGAATTTCTATTCATCAGTTTTTTTCGAAATAGTTGCAATTAATTGTTACATATACATATATATTATTATACATAGATATTTTTCAGCTTTCTGATAAATAAGAACTAATAATAGCTGATTTTAGTTGTTAATTAGCTAATTACTGGTATCACAAGTTTCTTGCTGCATGATTTTTTAATTGTAAGTTACAGGTGATTTCGAACTAACATATTACCTCCGGTCAGAGACAAAGCAATATGTTCACTAGATCTTACTTAACTCGGGATTTCTTTGTTAATGTTAAACTGATATCCAAGAAAGATAACATTTCGGTTTTTTAATATTCATTTTAGTGTATGTCTGAATTTGATAACATAGTAACTGTAAGTTCAATCCCTGAGCATGGTAGGAGCAACTCAGACATGGTGGAAATGGGACTAAAAATTGACGAGCACTTCTAAAAATAAATAAATAAATAAATAAATAAAATAAACATGATGAAATATCTCCTAGACATTGGCAGTAGAATGAAAATTATCTACAACTCGCGGATTAAATAATGGGTTCGGTTGAAAATTCCCTGATTGATACCCCGGGTAGGCAAACTCTGAAATGCCCTAAAAAGATACGACAAAAATGAGGAGATGCGTCCGAACGCATATAATTCATTTTAATATTCGCTGTATAACTAAGGATGTGCGTTGAGATGCAGTGGATATCGGCTCTGAACGAGAAATTAGGGAGCCGAGTTCGAATTCCAGTTGAATTCCTTGCATTCAAATACACTTGAAAAAGGTATTAATCCGTCTCTTTCCTCCAGCTATGGGTTAAATAACAAGACAGATTGAGTTCTATATCCTTGGCTGGCAACCAGTCTACCGCAGAATGTAATGGCAACCTATTGCGGGATAATCTTCTGCCTAGTCAGTCATGTCACTTTCAAGACATGATCGCCCAAGCGTGTATCACGTATGGCACTTAACTGACTGAATATAATAGTTGAAAGCATGATAAAATCTTCTACTGGACATAAAGTGGGTGATCAGTTTTATATTGTTATGAAGTAATAAACTGATCATCCACTAGTTAATACTTAATAATATAATACATCTCTTTCCCCTCTACCCATGAGTTAAATAACAGGACAGATTGGGTTTTATATCCTTGACTGGCAACCAGTCTACCGCAGAATGTAATGGCAACCTATTGCGGGATAATCTTCTGCCCAGTCAGTCATGTCTCGTTTGAGACATGATCACACAAGCGTGTATCACGTATGGCGTTTAACTGATATAACATTCACCTCAACATACATTTTTCTTCCTTCCTTTCAGTGTATATTTTTAAAACCCTTTATATCCTATTTGTCTATACTTCTGAGATGAGGTAGTATTTAACTTATTTCCACTGTTCGGATTGTTGTACTCATCTTTATTGTCATTTTTACGACGTTTCGTTGCACGCCCGGGCCTCCTTCAGTTGCTAGGAATTTTTAGCCGAACAGTTTATTTCGATCACTATGGTATATAATTCTAGTTTTACGTGCAATGCTACTTACGGATCACATGTAGTTATCTCCCTTTAACTCAACTTTCTAAGTTATTGCTGTACCCAGGTATTGAACTCACAACTCTTTGGGTCAAGTCACTGGAACAAACCAACACCTATACACACTGTATTCTTTCTATACTGAATTCAAAAGATTTCTGGCCAAATAGCCGATGAGCTCACAATAGTTTTCATCTGATTTTAAAGTCGTAGAAGAGCATCAAACGTAATTCCCACTTGCCCTTGATTTTTAAAGATGACGAGACTATGAAAAGTTCGCAGAAAACAGATGCAAGTAGCGCTTTCAAAGAGCTATATACTTGTGAAAAGCTATTCCTTATTCAAATTTCAGATGTGTTTGTCTTTAAAAATGGCACTTGTTTCTAGACCCCATTGATAGAAGAAAAGTAGCATTTTATCCACAGTTGCAAATCCACATTGCGAATTTATGGGAAAATGTTTCTAATGTTTTGCGTGACTTGAATAAACGAACATGTATGCGAAATTCTTAAGACTTTCAATAAATCAGATTTTATACGGCTGCATTATTAAAAGCTTTTCTTATCACAGTACTCTGTTTCCAAGAGGTCGTCTTTTCAAAGGTTGAATATTTGGGCTGTCTCGGCAAAAGAAATTTCTTAGCGTTTTATTGAACGTAAAGATTTATAGGTGCAGAAAAGGTTTTTTTTAATATCCTTCGCTACTCTTCATCTGATAACTTGTACAATGTTTGATGTGCCGTGTTAAAGGTATGTGTGGCTTTTGTGGCCACTTCTGGCTGGAATCTGACACTTGATTGCAATTTACTCGCCTCTGAGCTGTCTCCTCGTTTACATCCACGTCCGTCAGCTTGTGAGTTCAACCAAAAAATAGGAGAATTTATTGACCGTTCGCCTTTCGAGATATTGTTCATGGGAAACGTGTCGGGGTTAGGCTTAGAAGACACGTTGATAAGGCTATAAAAAGAAAGACTTTTTCTCATCAAAGGTATGTTTAAATAGAAAATCCCAAAACGAAATTAAATGGATAAATTAAGTAGGAAGAATCAACTGATACGAGGTATCTCATCTTATATGAACGACATAAGATCAATCCACACACATCGATTGACTAAAAAATTCCGTTTGTCATTTTTAGAAAGTGACTGAATATGACATCTGAAGAAAGCCGGATGTTGCATCGACCGGCACATTGTGACTCAGTCAGTGAAGTACGATACGTAATACACGCTTGGGCGATCATGTCTCGAATAAAACATGACTGACTGGGCAGAAGATTTTTCCACAGTAGGTTGCCATTACTTTCTGTTGTAGACTGGTTGCCAACCAAGGCTATAAAACCCAGTCTATTCTGCTATTTAACCCACAGCTAGAGGAAGAAAAGACGTATTTCCAAAGGGTATTTGCGCGTAAGTGAATGCAACAAATTCGACTGGAATTCGAACCCGATTTTTTTCTGAGCCGATATCCACTGCCCGACAACGAAAGGTTAGAAAAATTAATGATCACTCATTCTTTCAGAAATTTAAATGAAAGACGATTAAAAGTTTGTTGTTTATTAATAGTTGTGGAGTTAGCCATGGTTAAGTTTAATTGGCAAAAATGCTCGACCAATGAAATTGACAGAGTTTCCAATAAACAATAAAAAAAAGCACACGGCAAAATAATATTTTGCAAATAATGTTGGCTGGTTGTTTTGTTTTTATGGCAAATCAACCTCGGCGGGTCATTTATTGCCAACTAAATTTTATTTATTTATTACTAGTAATACCTTTGTCTTTCAACAATTTATTGTTGTTTTTTATATAAGTTTTGTGTCTAGTAATACATTTTTCTTTTCGAGTATCAAGATTCATTGGGATTTTTTTTTTTAAGGGCCGGGTCCTTAAGTCCTACCCTTGTTATTTAACCCATAATTGGAGGGAAGAGACGGATTAATACCTTTCCCAAGGATACCAGTGCTTAAGTGAATGCAGTGTATTCAACTGGAATTCGAACTCGGCTCACCGATTTCTCTTTCCGAGCCGATATCCACTGCAAACACAACGCACATCCGTCACTATACGCTTACAGCACCTGGTATTCCCAAGCGGTCACCCATCTAAGTACTGACCAGGCTCAACGTTGTTAACTTCGGTGATCGAGCGAGAACCGGTGCATTCAACGTGATAGGCCGTAAGCCGCAAATAATGTATATGCAAGTCAAGACTAGAGAAAGTAGCAGTAATAAGACAATTAGTTCACAAAGTAAGAATTGTGTTCACACCAGAAAGGAATACAGTGAAATGATTTGAAAACAAGAAAAAACGAAAAATATATCGGATGAGACAGACAAGTAGTTCATTCTTATTCTTTAAAAAGAAATCCCACAATACATCTATAAGATCTGTCTATAAATTTCATGAAAGTAGTTTTGTAGCAGTCATTTCTACAGCAGTATCACTGCATACAATATTCATTCCTCTCGGAACGTAAGCAATAATCTTTTCTAATCGCTTTACCCCAAGCAAGGCGGTAACGCCACTGATGTGCAGGTAGCTACATAAGTGACAAAGATTAGATAGGAGGAGAGTAAAGAGAAAGACGAACCAGTTACAGGAAGGTGTCAGAGAAAGGAGCAAGAGAAGGATGTGAATACAGGTATGATGACAGTTGCAAAGGTAGAGAAAAAGGAAAAGATATACAGGGTGATGTGGAAAGAACTGGAGTTAAGTGATTAAGAGATGGGTATTCACATTTCATTTAAATTCCTGGGGGTTGTAGCCATAAGGAAAGCAAGAATATAGAAGAGAGTTAGAATGGTAATACTAATATAATGGATTTCAGCGAGTGACCCAAAATTTAATGAACTCTTCTTAATATTCTTACTGATCTACCTAAACCTGTCGTCATTGTCGTCACAATTCTTATGTACTTATGTTTTCCCACTTCAAAACTTTTGGAAAACCTCTTCAAGTCGCTCCAGGAATGATATGTAAAATTCTCACCTTGATATTCCCTTATTTTTTCATTTATTTCAATCTTTAATAATTCTTTTTGTTACAAATATAATTTAATATCAGAAAGGCTAATGCAGATTTAACAAAATCTCACAGAATTATTTTCTTATTTTAGTCTTATTAAGAGAGTAAGTGCGATTGTCAACAAGAATAGCCCAGAATGTGGATAGGAATTAGAGTCGTCAAAACTAAGCAAGTAAACTATTTGA
Organism: Ascarosepion bandense; assembly: GCA_037127315.1. Taxonomy (NCBI): domain Eukaryota; kingdom Metazoa; phylum Mollusca; class Cephalopoda; order Sepiida; family Sepiidae; genus Ascarosepion; species Ascarosepion bandense. The sequence goes on from JBBBDQ010001604.1 coordinate 3,715,325, forward strand.
AATATCTGAGAAGTGTTTGAACAGATGGCAGAAAATATGGCACGGAAATCTGAAGGGAAATCGAAAAAGCAAAACTTAGTTTTCTAAAACTAAGTAAAGTATTGAGAAGTAAAATAATTTAAAACAAAAGAAAAAAATCCTGGAATGACAGTTAACATCGGCCCTGCGTTATAGGAATGAATGGTGGACAATTTTCTTTACTGAGAATAACATTGACAGAACATGTGAGCAAAGACAGAGTTTTTAAAAAAATAGATATCTAAACTTTATAAATGGAACTTTTTTTTAAATGGAAAACTTTAAAAATGGAAACTTTATAAATGGAACTTTTTTAAAATGGAAAACGTTAAAAATGGAACTTTTTAAAAACTTTATAAATGGAACTTTAAAAAAAAAAAAAGAAAGAAAGAGTTTTTAAAAAAATAGATATCTAAACTTTATAAATGGAACTTTTCTATGTGTTTGTGTCCGTTACATATAAACTCCGAAACGGCTGAACCGATTTTCTTGAAAATTTACACAGTTGTACTATAAGCGTCTACGAGTGTTTTTAGCTAGGTTTTGTGTCGAGGTACCACCGATAAATATCAAAAATCGATAATCGAAAAAATCGCGTTATAGAAGGAGTTGTCCGATTTTAATCAAATTTGATACACTCATAGACAAAGACATAAGAAACGATATTCAGAAGTTTTAAGGTTGCAGTTCTTACAATAGTGCAGAAAATCGATAATATATATATATATATATATATATATATATATATATATATAAGGCAGGATGTTTGTGTGTGTGTCTGTTTATCTGTCTGTATGTCTGTATTTTTTTCAGCCCTTTTATTTTAGTTTTTGCTTCGGGTTTGGCTCTAAGTAGGTATAATTGTAGTTCTTAGTCTCAGCCATGATACCATTTACTCAGAGGACTTATTTAGCCTTCAAAATTCAGTTTACGACGAAAACTATTTATTTGATATCGATACCAGGAAATCAAAATTTGACTTACATCCATTCATTTTTCTTTCACTCTACGGTTTCGTTTTAACTGGAAACAACTATTGCTTTTTAGACCTTCGTGCCAACGTCAAAAGAGTCTGAACTCCAGGACCATGGATTAGTTTTAAAGCTTTCATTACACCCGAGCAACGTCGGGCTCTACTGCTAGTATAATATGCATAGAATCAGAAAGAGACAGTTGAAATTTCTTGTACATATAACGTGGAAAGAGCGATTGGAGAATTTGACACTCACAAGAAATACTGATGACAAGAAGGGAAGAGAGAAACAACGACTAAACTACCTAACAAGCTTGTGCAAATGAATGTCTGATCAAGGATTGTGAGAGATAGTAAAAAGACAAACATTGCTAAGAATTATAAAATAGGACGTTGTGGGGAACCATGACAGTCTACGTTATGAAGAGACGGTACATATAAGGAAAACAAGAAGGGGAAGAAGAAGAATTTTAATGAAAACTGGATTTATTTCTATTGTCGAACCCAAGTCTTTTACAGTATTCTGAATGAACCCTCATTCCCACCCAATTATGTTTGATTTTTATTCTTTTATTACTATTATTCATCTCTCAATATTTCAATTATTATTAATCATCTCCTTCTGAAGATCGTAATGTCCAGAAATTATTAAAAAAAAGTATAGAAAATACGCATTGTTTAACAACTTTTCAACTGTATGTATTCGAGTTATATACAGGTGTAATGAAAGCTTTAAAACTAATTCATGGTCCTGGAGCTCAGATTCAGCCTAAAGAATATTTAAAATAATAAAATAATTGCGACAATTTAACAATCGCACCTAGTATATATATATATATACTAGCAGTATAGCCCGGCGTTGCTCGGGTGTAATGAAAGTTTTAAAACTAATCCATGGTCCTGGAGCTCACATTCAGCCTATAGAATATCTGAAATAATAAAATAATTGCGACAATTTAACAATCGCACTTAGTGTGTATATATATATATATATATATATATATATATAGTCGCTGTCATATATATATATATATATATATATATATGACAGCGACTGAACTTGAAATACCTTCTTTTTCTTTTATGTGCCATGTCCTTTCAGAACGTAGGCGATCATGGCTTTCCACATTTCCCTATCCCTGTTGTCTCTTTGCACGCTTTCTCCTGTTACTCCAGGCAACCCTCGTTCCGTAATCCACCTGATCAGGTCCTTCAAATATGTTATCCGTTGCTTTCCCCTGTCTCTTTTTCCCTCTATCTGGTCTGTTAGTATCAGGTTCTCCAAGCCCTCTTTCCTCATTGCATGTCCCAGGAACTTCAGCTGTCTCTTCCTGATGCTCAGTATTAATTTCCTTTTTGTTCCCATTCTTTCTAAAACCTCATCATTGCTCACATGCTCAATCCATTATATTCGCAGCATCCTTCTGTAGAACCAGATTTCAGCTGCTTCAAGTTTTTCCTACATCTTCGAAGATATTGTCCAACATTCACTGCCATATTGAAGAACCGACATTACATAACAATCCAGTACTCTCCTCTTTGTTTCTAGCGAAATTGTCCTGTTTCTTAATACTTTACTCGACTTCTGGAATGCTTCCTTGTGCTTTTGGAACTTAGGAATATATATGTATAGAAACTGATGTGACCACAAAGTGAGGGGTCAGTTTATATATTGATTGTAATATAGAATTGATCCCCCATTTTATATCCAGCATCATTTTGTAGAACCACTTTTCAGCTGCTTCAAGTTTTTCCTTCATCTTCGAAGATATTGTCCAACCTTCACAATCTAGTACTCTCCTCTTCGTTTCTAGCAAAATTTTCCTGTTTCTTAATACTTTACTCAACTTCTGGAATGCTGGAATGCTTCCTTCGCCATGCCAATTCACCTTCGGATCTCAGAGTTGAATTTTTCCTGAAAAATTGTTTTAAGAAACAGATTTTATGAATTTAAACCGGCAGAAATACTAGCGTTCTGGTCAAAGAATACCGAATGTTCAAGAAAACGACCCATATTACTATTACTATTAACATTTTCATGATTCAATATCCGATCTGGTCTACTTTAAATTTATAATAATATTGCTTTTTATTTTTATTTTAGAAAATGTTTTCCTCAAAAATTGCTTTTATGCGTGATGCATTTATCATATTTAAAATTTTTGATAAATTTCTTTTTTATTGTCATCAGATATCGATCAGCCTCCATTGGTTTATTTTTACGCAAAGAATTCCACCAACAATTAATCACTGAAAACATTATTCTCAAATTTAGAACAACAACAAAAAGAAACGAGTTTCACCAGCGAAATTATGAGAAACCGTTTTTGAAAGGTGCAACGTTTTAATTTCAGCTCTTAAAATGGTCAGGCGAATTGGCGGGAAACTGTCTTTTGAGGAAGAAGACAAAACAATCAGAAAAACACGCTTCAAAAATAAAATACGATGGGAAAATATTAAAGTAGGAAAGTTGGCAACTATTTTTGGTTCCAGCTGAATAAAGTCAATGTAAATATTTTACTTAAGTATATATATATATATATATATATAAGTAATTTATAAGCGGCGCTTGGACGACTTTCGCTACGTGATATCTGCGTGAGGTATGTTAGGGTGGGGGCGGTTCCTGAGTGACATTGTAAGTCTCTATAAGTTGTTAATGCGCGTACAGTTTAAAAGTAAAAGCGAGTATCATTCATTAATGTCCATCTCTGTTTCATTTGGTTGCACGTGATTTGCCACTTACAATTATGCGAATATATGCTTATGTGTATGTCTGTCTGTGTGCGTGAGAGAGAGAAAGAGTGAGAGAGACAGAGAGAGCACACAGAGTGCTGATGGTAATAGAACAGAAAGGCGACAGATGTAATTTATGTCTTGCAGAAAAACTAGTTACCTTAAAACACTTAGATAAATTTAACTTATTAAACAAAAAGAATGAATTGATAGTTACATGTAGGCATAAAAATAAATATCTGTTGAAATGCATACATTCCTCCACATTAATATATATTTTAAAATATATAGACGTAATGCCCGAATAATATATGGGCTTTGTCAGCTTTGCGTTAACCAGATAGTTTTATTAAAACTGAAATTGCGTAACGTACAATCTCTACCCAGCGCTTGAAGATTACGTTGTGCATGAAATCTAAGTCGGGATAGTATGTATGTATATTCATTAATATATATATATATATATAGTCATCCACAGACAGATCTGTTTCGCTGTATCACAGCTCATCAGTACGGCTAGACTACGATTGCTTTTTAACCCCGGATTGAAACCCGACCGAATTGGCGTCAGTCGGCAATTCTACCACTGGGCTATGGGCGTTCGGTAGAAGGCAGCCTTTTTAGCGTGTATATTATCATTATACGCGCCCAAAAGCCAGAATGCTCTAATTCATTTTACTGAATATGCGTGTGTGTGTGTGTGTGTGTGTGTGTGTGTGTGTGTGAACGTGGAATGCGGGTGAACAATGATGGATAACCAAAATCTCCAAGAGACACATGTAATGAAAAAATTGGATTCAATGTGTTATTGCCAAAAAATCCCTGATATACTACTGCTGGATTAGAACAAAAATCCATTGTGTTTTTCAATAGGTCGTGTTTGAATACGTGATTTCGTTTCACACGAGACTGGAGCCTATCATTTATGTCTCTTGTGGTTCTTAACACCATTTGTCTTTTTACACTTTCCAAACCCTGCTCTGCCATCCATTTGCTCAAGTCTATCAATTATGTTGCTTTCCGCTGCCTCTCTTTTTCTCTATCTGTCCTGTGAGTATCCGATTCTCCAAGCCTTCCTTCTTCTTCACATGTCCCATAAACTGGCTGTCTTTTTCTGGTGTTAAGTATAAGTTACATTTACATTTCCATCCTCTCCTAAACCTAATCGTTGCTCACATGTTTAATTCATAGTATCCTCAGCATCCTTCTGTAGAGCCAAAATGTGGATGCTTCAAGTCTTTCCTTCATCTTTAATTATATTGTACAGCATTCGGTGCCTTATTGAAGGACAGATATGATATAAAAATTCAATTCTCTCTACTTTGTTTCCAATGAAATTTTCTTGTCTCCCAATATTCTAATTAGCTTTCGTTGTGGTGCATTGGATATCGGCTCGGAACGAGAAATCGGGGAGCCGAGTTCGAATTCCAGCTGAATTCATTGCATTCACTTACGCGCAAATACCCTTGGGAAAGGTATTAATCCGTCTATTCCTTCCAGTTATGGGTTAAATAACAGGACAGATTGGGTTCTATAGCCTTGGCTGGCAACCAGTCTACCGCAGAATGCAATGGCAACCTAGTGCGGGATAATCTTCTGCCCAGTCAGTCATGTCTCTTTCGAGACATGATCGCATAAAGCGTGTTTCACGTATGGCACTTAACTGACTGACTGAATATGATAGTTTCAAACATGATTAGGGTTTCTACTGGGCATAAAGTGGGGAATCAGTTTTATATTGTTGTGAAGTAATAAACTGATACCCCACTAATTGCTATTTAATAATATAATACATCTCTTCCCTCTCTAGCTATGAGTCAAATAACAGGACAGATTGGGTTCTAAAGCTTTGGTCGGCAACTAGGATACCGTAGAAAGCAATGGCAACCTACTGCAGGATAATCTTCTGCCCAGTCAGTCATGTCTCGAAAGAGATATGATCGCCCCAGCCTGTTTCACGTATGGCACTTAACTGACTGAATCCCCCAGGAATATGTTAGATTCTGGGAGGAAGGAATCATGAAGCTGCATCACAGTTGGTGAAATGTAATGGAAGAAAATGATGCATATGTTGTTGAATACGTAAAACAAGCAAAATATTATCTTTGAAAGTCACTTAATAATTATATTTTATGTGCCGTTCTCCTTCAATCTCTTCGTAGGCCTTAGAAATGTTTCTCGCTTTATTAAAACTGCCACCTTCTGTTCCACTATCCGTTTACACAAGCTCGTCAGATAGATGCCTCTCTGCCTCCCTCTCTCCTTTTGCCTTTCATATCAACTGTTAGTGTCGAATTTTACAAGCACTCTTTCTCGTGAGGTGTCCAAAATATTTTAGCTTTCTCTTTTTGATTCTGAATATAATTGTTTTTTCTTTTTTAAAAAAACACCTTCGTCATTCAATTCTCAACATCCTTCTGTAGAGGCACAATTCTGATGCTGTTGTAGAGTAGTTTTCGCACTGAAAGTTATCATCATGCTATGTCGGTTGCTAATCGAATAACTCACCCAAAATGTCAGGAACTTGGTAATCTTCCACTGTAAGCTGACTCCTTAATATTCGGCTAACTGCCGACTAATATCAAGTGCCTAGTAGTTCTACTGAACTTCAATAGAACTCTAAAGAACTCCTATGAACTCCCTAAGAACTTCTCGGGTTAACTTCTTTTTAACTCTTATTAATATATAAGAGAGAGAGAGTCCATTATCTGAAGAATAAGTGTCTTTCACCATCACAGAAAGCCAACCCCAGTCTTCTCGTCATATGTGAGGAGATTGTTCAGCATTCACTCTCATATAAGAAGATTGACAAAAAACGCTACCAACTTTTATTCCAACCCAATAATTTCCTCCAGTAGATTACGTTCACATCGGCAGCATTGGGAATAAGCATCACAACATATTTCGTGTCGTGCAAACGTCAGCGAAGACAATTTTAGTGCTTTCCTTTATATAACCATTTTTCTCTGCAGCGATATTTTTTTTCGACCTTGAAAGACGTTCCTTCACTTTGGAGGAGAAAAGTTAAAACTATGAGATCAAAGCCCCTCGAAAGCACGTATTTTCTATTGAATTAGTTAAACCCTGAAACGGTTGAGTAGGAAGAAGTAAAAAAAAATCATATTAGATTTAAATTCTAGTAGGAATCTGCTGACGCTTTTTATCTAATTCTTTTTGTCTTTTGCTGCTAAATCGAAAATAAATGTTTATTTTTTTCAACAGCGATCCTGAGATTCATTAATACATTTTATATCAAAGTAAGAAAATATAATTTTCGAAGTATCAAGGTAAGAAAATAATTTCAAGGTAAGAATGTATTAACTCAACCATCATATCAGAACGCGATACATATGTACTGGATATACATACAGGTGGTATAAATACTATGGAAATCGCGAATGGGGTTCAAATTTCTGCTTTGTCAGTTGTGTTCACGTTTCCCAAATGCAATTGAAAAAGCCTTAATCTCCGGTAATAACAGAATAGACTGGAGTCCGTTGCTTTGTGTGTTAATTAATTTAAGAGAAAAAACTCTGAATTCTAAACCGTGGAGAAGGAAACAAGCAACAGGAAAAGACGCGACTATCATTCTCAAAAAGGCATGGCAATTTACAGATAATAAAAAATCAGCATTAGTTTCAATAATTATGTGATATATATATTTATATATATATATATATATATATATATATATATATATATATATATATATATGTGGGGGGGTGATATCTATGTAGAATTTATAGCATAAATATGTTATAATATTACTAGAAAAGTAGCTATTTTGTTTCGACATTTCCTGTGTCTTACCAAGTGATGGTGCTGATTTCGAGTTGAAGAGTTTTAAAAGGTCTAAACTAGCCAAAACCTCCTCAATCAAGGAGACATTGTTACAAAGTCTGTGGTAACCAATCAAAACACAATTAATTTCTAATTTTAGGAACATAAGAACCGACTCTAAAAACAATTTATTGGGGCATTAATATTAATATTCCATTAAAATAGAGATCAGTGTTACTAATCGACGAGTAATTTCACTTTACGATTAAACTTAAAAGTTATTTTCAAAAAAAAAAAATCCAAAAAATAAAAAATATATATTTATTACGAATTAATATTTGAGGCTATGAATTTTAAATTCTAAGTTTGACAAAGCATTAGATTTAGATTATTGTAAAGTTATTCAATATGAAACATAGAAAGAAATATACACACATATATACAGTGTTACCCTGATATAAGGGAGTTGTCGGGACTGGATCAAAGTTATCTTATGTCCGGGTTTATCTTATATCCGGATTTATCTTATATCCGGGTTTATCTTATATCCGGGTTTTGTCTATTTTATGTACATTACCACAGGCTCTAATTTGGTACCAGAGAAAACATCTCTTATATCCTAGTTTCTCTTATATCCGGGTTATTCTGTACAAATAGATAGATACCCACAAATGGGCAAACAGAAAAGTATATACACACATACATACATGTATATCCACATATACGCACATATATATACATACAAACAAAATTTAACTCGTGTTTTAGCGACATGTCAATTTATCCATTAGATTTAGAACCAGGTTGAGAAAGTGTCCATAAAAAAAAATTAAATTTAAAAATTTAAAATTTAAAATTTAAAAAATTAAAATTAATTTTTTTAAAATTTAAAAAATTAAATTAAAAAATTAAATTAAAAAATTTAACTCGTGTTTTTAGTGACATGTCAATTTATCCATTAGATTTAGAACCAGGTTGAGAAAACGTCTATAAAAGCTACATAATGAATACATGTAAAACCGGGTTCATAAGATGACGTGGGTCTGAGAAGACTGAAGTAAGGTCAAGACAAACACAGTCATATTACAGTGCATAAACAAATAACTATAATTAAATATATACACACGCAAATTCACATGCAAAAAAATAATAACGTGACTTAAAATTCTATAAAGTATCATATACAGAATAAAATCATATACATGGATCAACTTAGAGACCGCTATAGGCATAAATACGCACAAATATACACAAGAACGCACACACAGAAGCATACGTATATATATAAATATATACATATATATGCATAAACAACAAAAAATATATAAGCATATATATACGCACTTACAGCCATATACATAGACATACAAACTTATATACACACGAATACACATACACATGCACATACACAAATATATATATCTATAGCTATGTATACATACATATATATACACATGCGCATGCATGTAAAAAATATATCAATATGCCTACTAATACAAAAACCCAGATGTACACTTACATACATGCATTTATACGCAGACAAACCCATGCGCCCATATATATATATATATATATATATATATATACTCAAATATAAAGACAAGTAAAAACAAAGAAAAATACATATATACATAAAATTTAACCCAGGTACAAAGAAGATATTCAGAAACCATGTGAGATTGAAGCCTAAATATCATAATTATATTAATTTGACAATCTGTGCAACAATAAAAACTTATATTAACCAGATGATATACGTTAGATTAAAATCTATCAAATATTAACATGATAATTTATGTTAGATTAAATACCTAATAACTATATAACTTGACAGTCTATATTAGATTAAATACTTAGCAAATATTAATATGATAATATAAGCCAAATTAAATACCTAGCAAATTTTAATTTGATAAACCATTTCAGATGAAATACACAGCAAATAAAGGTAAATAAATTGAAATAAAAGAAAATAGTATATATATATATATATATCCTCTCCTGTCTCTCTTTCCCTCTATCTTTGGTCACCCCGACTTGGTGTAATGGTTTTTTTTTTGGTTTTTTTTAATCATATCACCCCGAGCAAGGCGGTAACGCCACTGATGCGCAGGGGGCTACGTAGGGGTAAAAAGAATGGAAAAGAGAAAGCCGGAAACCACATCCTGA